>BMAO01028084.1:0-12974 GCA_019973975.1 Trichonephila clavata
ATTCCTACTTTGAATGGATGAATAGAAAGTATTTTATTAACGATTGAAAAGTTGAACAAGATATATATATATCGGGAGAGAGTGAACTAATGGTAGGAATTGAAAAAAGAGCATGATTTGTCTGCATTGTTGTAACAATGCACACCCAGTTTGGCTAGTTTGGCTGAAAAACCGGTTTTCGACGCCAACTTTTGTCATTGTTTTTTAACAGTTTTTTTTCTACAACAAGGAGAAAAATCTGAGTTGGCGTCTAAAACCGGAAATTAATTTAATTAATTAACAGGTAATTAATAAATTAATATTTTAAAAAACTGTATCAACATCAATTATCGTCCACTACAAGTTTAAAAAAATTTATTTGAACTTGATTGGATGAATAGAAAATATTTTATTAACGATTGAAAATTTGAACGAGATAAATATATAGAGCTAGTAGTAGGAATTGACAAAAATAAATACTTTTAACGTTAATTTACGTTAGTCGAAACAACAGGGTTTTAGAGATTAAGAAGTTAAAGAATCGTATTGTCATCCAAAACAATCATGCATATAAAATTTCAGTTCAAATGAATGCTTCGAAACGTGAGGGGAAAAAAATCTTTTAAAGTTTTGGTCAAAGTTGCTAAAAATGAAGCCAACGTGACTGTATGTGTAATTCTTTAAATAATTAGTTTCAATCAATTAACTTTAATGAATTATAATTAAGTTATCGTATTGTAACCCAAAACAATCATGTATAGAAAATTTCAGCTCAAATGAGCGCTGTATAGTGTGAGGGAAAAAAACCTTTTAAAGTTTTGATGGAAGTCGACAAAAAAGATGCCAATGTGGCCGTATCTGTAATTCTTTGAATAATTAGTTTTAATTAATTATAATTAAATTACCGAAAGTCATCTAAAATAATAGTATATATAAAATTTTAGCTCAATTGAGTGCTTTAAAATGTATTTTACAAGCGATTGAAAATTTGAACAAGATATATATAGGGAGATATTGTGAACTAATAGTAGGAATTGGAAAAGGTATTAAAATAGCTAAACACTTACTAGTGCAGTAACTGATACCCTTTTATGACTTTTCAATGAATATAACATTATACAAATTTAAAAACATTTATTTAAATCCGGTATACATTTAAATGCATCACAGTTTTAGCCTATTGCATTTTCAGAAGCCTTTTTGATATAAATAGTCTTTATTTACCTATTTTATAATGAAAATGTATTAAATGTAATGTTTCACAAGTGATTTTGACACAATACTTTTTCCAGAAGAGCTTTTCTGAATAAAAAAGATAATACAGATTTTTCTTTAAAAAATTCGTGTAATAAACTCTAAAAGATATCAGTGTATAGAAATGTATGGTTAAAAATGTTACCGTATTGGGAAATAATAAGTAGAAAACATTTTATTCTTATTTTGATGCCTTTTTTAAAATATTAAAAACGTTTATTCTATTTTACAGATCTCGAATTCAAGTTCCGAAGATTTTGCTTTGTAAACCGTTGATAGAAAGTATGATACAAACAGTAAGTTCATATTAAATATTAAATTTTTTTAATATGTATAACATATTTTCTTATTCAGATACGCTCTGAAATGAAATGAATTTATATTTGCTATGCAATAGACGGTATTAAAAATAATTTAACAGAAACAATGAATTAAATTATTTGTGTGTGTATACTAACTTACATCAAATTTGTCAAAAAATAAATTTCCTGCTTATGGAATATCATGAAGTATATAAAAAATGGAAATATTAAACTTAATTGGTTCTTCCTTTTCCTCTTTTAAACAACTTTTTAGTAGTAACAAAGTAAATACAGTCAGACCTCTATTTAACGAAGTCGCTAAATCCCGAACAAAGTTCCTTATGTATAAAATTCGTTAAATAAAGATTCCTCAATATACTTCCAGGTTCATAATATGGTTCCAAGAATATTAAGTTCGTAAAATTGGGAGATTTTTGCAAAATAGATGCCCGACTGTAGAAGAATAACTTAGAAAAAAAGAAATGCAGAAGTGGGATTGGTAGAACGTAAATTTGAAAGTTATGAACGGCAGCACAAGAAATATTGACCTTTTTTTGTTTTTCTCACACACTTAAGATTGAGCTTCTTGAAATGAAGTCATTTTGTAAAAAAAAAAATTGCCAAAATAATTGTTAGGGATAATACAGTAGCAAGTGATGTATCATTTTGGAATCGTCACTAAACGGGTCATCGTTTGAAATAATTTGGTTTGTGTAGTATGTAATAATTATTTTTCGTATGGAGAATCTAAGTTGGTTGACATCATTTTCTCAAACTGTCTTATACTAAGTTAACTTTAAGTAAATCAGCAGAATTTTGCTAAATTTGGGAATGTAATTAATAGCACTGTTATGAAAGATCACGTAGATGAAAAAAATCACTGCGATATTGTAGAATTATTGGTCACAGTTCCTAATAATTTGATGGATGTGCTGTCAGTTTTTCTCACTTTCAAAAATATGCAAACCATTACTTAACCAAGAGATATGGATTTTGTTTTAAAATTTTTCACAGATTTTTGAGATATGATTCCCTCTTTCCCCTCTTGACGTTGAGTTTCAGGACATTTTGTATAGTCGGGGTGGGCATTAAGTCAATCGTGATCAACCTGTGGACCACCAAGACATTTTGGGATGACCGCCTTCACTAAGACCTAATAATCATTCCATCATACGAAGGGCTAGAAATACTGTATTTATTCGAATCTGAGCCGCGATCGATTCTTAGCCACGCTCCTATTTCTCAACAAGATTTTGTGAAAATTGAAAAATAGTCTAATATGTGGTTTATTGATATCCAGTTTTACGAAATTAAAATAAATTTAAAAGGAAAACTAATAAAAAGTGAATAATTAGTTATTTTATCAGTTTTATAAACTTTTTTAAATACAACCATGAAGCTGTAATTGTTATAGATAAATACCCCATCCAACAATTTTTTCCCTTTCGTTTCTAAGTCCCACCCGATTTTCAGTAGCATTAACATTGCGGGAAAAGTGCGGCTTAGATTCGAGTAAATATGGTATTTTAAAAAATATGGAAGAAAAAAAATTGCATCACAAAAGAAAATTTCGTTGAATAGAAAAGGCACTACGTTATTTAGGAAGAAAATCGTAATATGTTCTTGGTGGAAAAAGTTTGCTAAATAGAGAAATTCGTAAAATTGAGGTCCGACCTGCATTGTATACTTTCTTTTAGCTTACTATACCTACGCAACTGGCTGGACCGCAACACCTAGAAACAATTAGAAGTAGCCCGTACCCTAGAAAAGTCTGCCCACCCCTGCTGTATAGCTACTTCTTTTTACGTTGGTTTTCCTAAGAGATATTTCTGAGTGATCATATGTTATAGATATTTGTAAAATTTAAAAAGTGTTTAATACCTTTTTTTAAAAAAAGTAATTCTACCACAAACCAAAAAGTTTGGCAAACGTCAATTGACGTGAAATAAATATTTGAGGGTAAATTTATTGTTATTGAAGGCTAGAAATAAATGGTCATCAAATAGGAAATCATAAAATCAGAATTTAAGGAAATTAGATAATCAGAATTAATTACCATCTAATTGGCTATCTATTAATTGATGATTAGAATTTAAATGGAAAAGACGTGTGTCGATCAGGCAGATATTGATCGTATTGTTACGAATTTTGTGTAAAGAGTGTAAATAATTTGTATTTGGATGTGTAATGCATTTATATTACTCAGTGTTATATTTATTGTAATATTCACAAGCAACGCCGTCATGTTATACTGGCGATTCAATGGGAACTTGGCGAAATCTTGGCTCTATAGTCAAGTTGGCAACAATTTTGGGGATCATTTTGGCAAGTTCGGGACCATATGGATTCTTCTAGAAATTAGAAGGAGAAATCCCCTAATTTCACGATCTATGACGCAAGTGGCTCTTTCTCGAAGTTTCCGCCGGGTCTATAAATAGAGCGATGATCGTCGAAAAGAGTCAGCCTTGTTTCAACCAGCGATTAGTGAGTATTGTTATGACTAGCGATTAGTAAACTTTACTTGACCGTGATTACTGATTAACTCGGCTGCGCTTGTGAATAATCTTTTACATACGTGTATCTTAGACACTGATAATTGGGTCTGAGTGCTGTTGAAGGTATGAAGACCTTCTGGGATTTATTCTGTGAATATTACTACAGCATCCTGTATTTCAAGGATTGTTTTTGTGACAGTAAATTCTCATCTCTCTTTAAGAACTGTCTTGCTCTTTGTGACTGATTTGCATAAAATCCTCGAACCCCGATCAACGTAACAGTATGTTTAATGTAAGAAAACATTATTTTTCTTTGTACTTTCTTTTTTTTTTAAGTATGTTTTACATTTAGGTAGGAACTAATTTTTTCCTAATACGCTACCCGCTACAGACCTATTTGAAATGATTAAAATCGTACCAAATAGGCCTTGGATGGAAAATATTTTTTACCCAAAAAAGCTACCTAGTACTAATAAAAAAAGTTGCAAAACATTTTTTAAAAATAACTTCGACTTGATAAAGCATGTGAGGACTGTGCAGTTACAGCATTTTAAATGATTTAAAAACTGCTGAATATGTATAGTATAAGTATAAGGATAAAGAAATTCAATATGACAAATTTCAAAACGCATCCAAAATTTTTTAAAAAAACAAGGAAAGTGCGGTAAAAACTTTTAAAAAATTAATTTGAGGCTGAAAGAAGAATTTAACACTAAAAAAAGTGATGTTATTGTAAAATGTGAGAAAAATTAGGAAATCATTTGTTATAAGCAAAACAGGGCAAAATTTTTTAATTGCTATCATTAAAAAAAGATTCTTGTCCGACATATTTATTAATATGGCAGTAAAATCCAGAAAAAAAGGGGGGGGAAACCAGCAATCCAATTTATTATTTTTTTAAGAAACAAGTTTTATGGCTTCAGCACATTTGTCACATTTCATAAAGGTCGAAATCTAAAAATTCCTAAGTTTGAAAAAAAAAAGAAAAGAAAGAAATTTGATAATTAGAAAATAATATTGACCAAACATGCGTATTTTGTAAATCTATTAGTCCATGATATTTAAACGCTGAATACTCATACACTTTTACAAAGTGATCCTGTTATTTAGCAATAATTTCTGAAATATTCATTATCCAAAAGAAAGAAATCGCAAAAAAGTAAAATTTGAAATTATAACAATAGCGTCAAATATCGAAATGGAAATCGAATCGCTTGAAATTAAGCAGCACCACAAAAAAGAAACAAACTAATAAAAAAAATAATGATGAAAAACGTAAACATTATATAAAACACAGTACCAAACGATAAAAATCAAAGTAAACATATTATAATGTTATCGACCAACTTATATATAGCGAAGATTTGAAACATTTTGGAGGGAAACGTACCGATATCAAATTAATACTTTTAGGCACACTGTTAAAAGATATTGCACATATGCTCGAATTTTTTTTTATATTTATACACAGAATACTGTGCATATAATGTACTAAAATATTTTTTTCCCTAAATAGCTCCCAAAATACTTTAAAAATAATTTTACATATAAAAAAATAGGAGTTTCAAAAATTATAAAGTTCTAGAATTTTTTTCGAAGAAATCATTCAGTGATTTCATTAAATAATTCATTAACTATATTTTCTGCATTTATATATAGATATGTGTGTGTGAAATATGTTATGTATTTAAGTAATGTATTTTTAAAAGAGTATCTAAATAAAAATATGCATTACGAGATATTAAAATTCATGTCCATGTTCTACTAAAAATATTAAAATTTATGTCCATGTTCTACTAAAAAAAGTAAAAAGAAAAAACTTATTATTGGAGCAAATATTTAAAGTATCATTATTAGGCATAAACAATATCTAATTAATTACATGAAGGATATTACCATCTAATAACAAATCCAACTCACTAATACTATACAACTACGTACCTAATAAATTAAAGTTTTCTTTCTTTCTGTTTTCGGTCACCGTTCCAATTTAGGATTTTTACGTCGTTAATGAATTAACACGCTTTATACCCTGTCTTCGGAAACCATCTCCGATTAGAAGGCTCATGTTTTTATTGTGTCCACATAACTTTAACCTGTCTTCTGAAACCGTATTCATTCAGCAAGCTGATGTTTTTATTGTGTTCATAAGCTTCACCCTGTCTTCATATATCTTTTTCACTTAGGAAACTGACGCTTATTCTCACACTGTCTTAAAACACCGTTCTCACTTAGGAAGCTGACGCTTATTCTCACACTGCTTTAAACACCGTTCTCACTTAGGAAGCTGACGCTTATTCTCTCACTGTATTAAAACACCGTTCTCACTTAGGAAGCTGACGCTTATTCTCTCACTGTGTTAAAACACCGTTCTCACTTAGGAAGCTGGCGCTTATTCTCACACTGTCTTAAAACACCGTTTTCACTTAGTAAGCTGACGCTTAGCTTTGCCCTGTCTCTATACACCGTTTTCACATAGGACGCTGACGCATTACTTTACCGTGTTTTCGGACACCGTCTTCTCTTAGGAAGCTGACTTTTATACCGTAGTCTGCACTTATGTAGCTGATGATTTTGTTATGTCAACGTAGATTTACCCTCCTTTTTTAAAAACTGTTTTGGATTGAGATTGAATAATGAATTATTTTGTGCTCATATTTTTAAAAATATATACTCATATTATCTTTCAGTAAATAAAAAAACCACGTTTCATAAAAAAATCTTAATGTTAGTATGTGGCACACACAATTTGCCATTTTTTTTTCAAAAAAACATATTTTTAAATTTTTAAATAATAATTCACCAATTAAATATATTAATTTCTTTATTTTTATAATAAATATTTGTTTCACCAAATTATTATCTTTAAGAAATGTCTGGATTATATAAAATTTTAAAAGTGTATTTTCTCCTTCAATTTTAAAAACAGTTTATATATTTTTTAATACAAACACATGTTATTAATCCAAGTAAAAACCTTTCATTTTTTGACTTTTTCAAATACTTTGATAGAAAACCTTTATTATTCATTTTTGAATTGGATAAATCTAACTTGAAACTCCAAGTAAGTTTAGTACCCGGTATTTTTATACATCAAAGAAGAATCCACATACTCTCAGTATCAAGAGTAAAAATAAATTTAAAAACTGTGTCCTAAAATGAGGAAATATTTTTTTAGACCAAACGTACTTGAAATTTTACTCATATAGTGGTTCCTAGAATTTTGATCGGGTACTTCAAAAATTTATAAGAAAAACCTTGTTGCTGATTTTCCGAAGTTAACTTAAAGTAAAAAAGTTACACATCTCTCTCTTTATAAAGTACATTTAAATCTAATTAATAAAGCCTATTTTATGTTTTAAAAAGTTCGTTGAAAAATAAAATGTAAACAAAAAGGGAAACAAGTGCCATAAAGGTAATCGACCCCCAAATTTTAGAATAACGATCCCATACTTTTAAATGAATTCATCAAATATCAATATATTTAAGAGTTTTCTTAAAAATTAAAAATAAATTATCTTTGCATTCAGTTGATGATTAAAGTATCGTTTGACATAATTTTGTTTGTTCACGTAGCAAATATATTCTACTTAAAGAAAAGGAGCAACAAATGTATTTCGAAAACTAATTATTTTTGTTACAATAGTGATAAATCTGTTAAATTAGTAGCTTTCACCAGATGGATTGCTTATTACTTTTTGATAAAGCGCTGGAGAGAGGAAAATAAAATTTATAACAACACAAAACTTATCCATCCAACAAAGCTAATTCGATGAGAAAATGGACTTTTAGCGAAAAGAAATGCAAAGAATCTATTATTTGAACTCTATAAAAGTTTCTGTAAAATTCAGTTTTTCTCTTTAATTTTACCTGAAACTATTGGACAAGTACTCGGATCAACTGATTCTGAAGACTATTCTGCCATTTGTGTGAGTTAAAGGAATAGATAATTGATATTTAGAGTCCCAAAGTCAATGATAAATAAGCTAATAGTTTATTGGAATGATATTTTGTTTGCAGATGAAAGACAATTTTCCATTTTTGATCCTGATTAGAGGCAAAAGAATGGAGAAAAAGATGAAATTCAATCATAGTAACTTATTTGAAATAGGGAATCCCAGAAGTAAAATGAATAAAGAATACACATTAAAGCACGTTTCAAATAACGTTATGGAAATGATAAATTTTATAAACGCAAGAAAATTAAACTCGAGATTATTTGCTTGATTATGTGAGGAATTTTATTCAGGAACCGCAGAATCTTATTTTTATATTCGTAATTCAGATTATTTGCAACTGAATTGTCGCATGAATATGCTCTAGAATTATGTGATTAAATATGGCTGCAAAGTTTCTTTAGCAGGAATTTTTGCCATTCTAATTTTGAAGTTAGTATACTCATTCAAGAACTGAATATACATATAATAAAAATTCAAGAACAAATGAATGCATTGGTCTGAAAATTTAAATTGTGGTCATCAAAACTGGAACAGAATGACGTGCAACGTTTTGAAAAACTAACCAATTTTCTAATGAATAAAATAAAAAAAGAATTGAATTTAAAGGACCGTGTTAAAACTTATTTTTTGATGGATCGTAATTTTTTCAATTAAAAACCCATAACAGGCTGTTTTCTAGAAAAGAAAACATAGCATGGAGGGACAAAAAACTCCTTTCGAGTACTATGATAAATCAAAAGACTTCTCAATGGAGAGAAAACAATTTATCAATATATTTGGAGTTAAGGTATCCAACTACTAGCGACAACTTTTTTTCCAAAAAAATTGGGAGACATGGGTTTTTTTTGTTGTTGTTGTTTTTGGATTTGCTTAGTACATTTTAAGAAATATATGCTAAAATTAAGAAGAGAAAAAGAAATTATTATTACTAAAATGGGAAAAAATGGTTAAAAGTGGGCAAAAAATAACATAAGCAGGGCCCATTCTGTACCAAAAGTTTATGGACAAATTTTCAATTTTTCAATTCTGATGTGTTGCTATGTTATTCCTTATCGAAATGACCTTCAGGATAAGAGATATTTTAATTTTTGCAAAAACTGGAGCACTTTATTTTAGTTGCTGTATGAAATTGCTTTAGAAAACATTGATTATATTTACATAAGGGACTGTAAATTAAAAAAAAACAGTGATAGATAAATCTGAAAGTTGAAACACTACTACTATTATACTGAGCATGCACAAAAAATTTCAGTTAATTATTTTCAAAACTTTTTTGCAATCGCTGTCTCCGTTTGAGCATTAAAAAAACACACACACACACATTTCTCGTAAAATTCGCTTTAAAGTATGATATTTTGCTTAAAGTAATTGCATCTGCTTTTACAAAAACGCTTGTAGTTTTTGTTCTAGCAAACGGAAAATAATAAACTTGGTATTTTTATAAAGCTAATAAAATGGCCCATAAAAGAAAATCATAAGAAAAATTTGTCAATTTATGGCAAAATTCACAATTTTAGGGTATTTGGATACCTTAAAATATAAAATTAAGTAATCATTTTACAGTTGCGAATTCATGCAAAATACACAGAAGATTCTCACTCTTTTATAAACATTTTAATTCTATCCGGAACAACCATTTAAAGAGAAAATATTTCTTCAACGTAGTGGCAACGATATATAGAACCAAACTAAATTCAGAATATGAAATAACTGCTGACAACTTCAACAGACCTAGACTTTGACAGTTTTGCAACAAACTGCAAGCACTACACACACATGTATATAAACACCTCAATAAATATAATGCTATTGAAAGTGACACGTGGAGAACGAATCAATGCTATCAATGCGTAAATTACATTAATTTTTAGTTAAGACTTTTTACAAAGAAATGCAGTAACTTTCTTTAACTGCCTTTTACGTAAAATACATATTGCACATTGTGAGCGCGACCTATTTGGAGCCGCTCCTTCACCGTCTTGCCTATCTAAGGGTGTGGGGGAAACAAAGCCTCACCAGGAACTTTCATAACTATTATTTTATTACTATTCAAACACTCTAATCAACCACAAGTAAAACTACAAGAGGAGACCCAAGGAGAGATATGCAAAGAGAGCAATCTATTCTAAGTGAACAACTCTAAGTAAACAAGCGTAAGTTTAATTTAATCCAATTCAATCTACCTTAGATTCTTAAACCTTAATCCACTAATTTATTATAGTGATAAACTCCTTTCTAAACTCACGTTGGGATAATGAAATAAATTTCACTTACGAATCACTGCAATAGTTCTCCTGCTCTTCCTACCTTACATTTACAAAACCTTTGACTTTATATAGTCAAACTAATTTAAATATCAAGGTTTCTTCTTGAGAGATAGCTGTGAATTAAAGTGAAATCCAGCCCCAAAGTTTCCCCAAGAGGATTAGCGTATAGATCCGTCACAACATGCTGATCTAATTCAAATATTTTTAGGATATATTCTTCTTAGAGAGGGATAGGGTTCTCTGAAATCGCCCGATATTCCGAAGGGCTGCATGAGTCGACGAAGTTTGAAGACCACTGAATTCAAAGAATATATCTTAAGGGGTCCGGCACTTCTATAGGAGCCCATGTTAAATTTCGTAAGCTTATGTATCTTTTTCTGAGAAACTACTAGCTTCTGATAGATAAAATTTTTACAGTAGGTTATATGTACTATAAATAAGACTTTAATGGAGGGTTTATCTTTTTATTAAAAATTTAAATAATTATGATTTTTTTTTTAAAATGTCCAATTTTTCACCCCTAAAATTTAGTTTAAAAAGACGTTATCTAAAAAGGTGTGCTAGATATATCTTATACGCTCCATTAAAATGTGTAATCCTGTTGAAAATATACTTACTGAAAATTTGAGGACCTACATTAATTAGTTTCTGAGAAAAAGGTACATAAAAGGGAAAAATTTTGCATTTTGAGAAAACAGGCTTTAAAGTAAAAATTTGTAGTTTTTGACGATTTACCTTTTTTAATACTTTCCAGAAGCATATGAAACATTTTCTTCGCCTCTGCTTCTAAAAAAGACTCTTCTAATTTTCTTTTTTCATTATTTTTAGCAATCTAGCCTTTTTTTTTTTTTTTTGTATCTCAAGATGCTTTCGTTGGCTACACGAATCCTACGTGCAACTAATTTTTTAAAGCATGACACACAATTAAAACCTGGTTCAATACCACAATGTCTTAAAATGAATAATTTGGCTACATGGCCATATTGAATTGTGCAATTGCCATATTTATCCTAATTTTAGAGTTTTTAACTCCACAAACTTAGATTTTGAAATGACTGACCATATGGTATTATTAACTGACTCATTGGGTTTTTGAGTCTTTCCATGTAGACATTTTTTTTATAACCTAGGGTCAGCTAAATCTCTAAAAATTGGCTTAATTTCATTCATGAGGGAAAATGGCACATGGTTTGTTTTTTATGACCATAAAATGCTTTTCGTTAAATTCAGCTTTTGCTTTCTGAAACTTGCACCATTAATTTGTACCTGAGGGACACAATTCATGTTGAGGGCTCTCATTTGTAGACAAAAGATGGAAATAAACAGCCCAAACAGCATTTCTCATGCTGTGTAAATCATTGATATTGTTTCTAATGAATAATAACCATAATACCTCTGAATTTTTTAATTAAAATGTCGGTTAGTCGGTTGCGTCCACTTAGGTTTCCTCCATCACTTAATTTTTTTCCTCTGTTTTTTCTTTTGAGATCCAAAAGACGGGTATTCATACACTTTTGGATATGCCTAATGTAATTTTCCACTTGAGTGTCATAAGGATTCAAGGCTAGTATTGATGAAAAACCTCTTGAATCTCCATCGCCAAATATTTTGCATAACGAATGTCATAATAAGCTTCGGATCTTTCAAATATCGCCGTTACACCTTTCATTTCCATGCCTCCGCTTGTTCCTCTATAGTTGACAATACATAATGGTTCATGAACAGAATTAAATGCAGTTTTGCACCAACAATGTTCCGAAAACACTTCAAAGTCAATAACTTTTCCAGTATCGACACTCGTAGCTGTCACAATACTATTGAGGACTGGTATCCTCTTTCTGCCATGAACCATCTAAGGCAACAGCGATGTCCGGCTACCTTCCATTCGTGTTGCCTCCTCAACAGAATTTCTCATTGATTTTCACAGGTTAATTTAGAAGAGTTGAACAACAATTCTGTATAAGTACGGAATTTTTCAGGTGGAGATGGCAAGTTCATTAGTCCACAGGAATGTTTCTGCAGCTGAACGACCTTTTCCAATAGATCTGAAAGTAAATACCAATCTGATATTTCAGTGGAAATGTTTATTTTTATTCTTCAATTTTAGTTGACGTATGGAAATCATGTTTTTTGCGCAAAAAGTGCAACAAAGTTCCATGTAATACACAATTCCAAATCTTTTAGAAGCCTCCATTGAGATGGAATGGCCACAGTTTTTACAAACAGCAAAGTTCAATAAAGCTTTATTCAATAAATTTAATTCTATTAAAACATTTTTTCTCACTTCCTTTCATATCTTCATATAAACTGCTGTTTGAAAAAGTTTTCGTTCTGAAGCACTTTGAATAACAGTTTCTGTGCTGTCTGATGTGATAGCTGGAACATTTTCAACATTCATTTTTTAAACTCCAATATTTTTGAGTTTTTTAAATATTTGTTTAGATCTTTCCATAATTTTATCGTTTATAAAATACTAATAAATAATTTAATGTAAAGCGTGGATTAAACAGAAAAAAATCTGGATAAATAAATTATAATTCACAATAGCAATTAAGCAAGAAAAAAAAAAAAAAAAAAAAAAATAATGTGATTTTCTTTCAAAAAAAATTTTATGTGTAAAACAAAGGTTATATTAATTGTAGACAAAACAAATCGCACTGTCATCGAAAAATTAAGCATGATGAAAGACAGGTGCTCCTCGAGGAGCACTTGTCAAGC
>BMAO01028085.1:0-49397 GCA_019973975.1 Trichonephila clavata
TTTTTCTTTATGTTTTTGATGTTTTAAAGATTTTATTTATAATTTGCATACTTCTTCAATCTTTTGCTTTTAATTTACCTTACGAAGAAGCGGCATCGATTATTTTCTTTAATAAAGTTTAATTTGTGTAAGCCATTTTTTTAAACTACGCATCTCTTTTCTTTTCAAAGTTTTAATTTTTATGTCTCTTTCATGTTTTAAAAATATAAAAAGATTTTTTTTAAAAAAATTTTTTTGAAGACATATCCACGATGTATATTTATGTAGCGGCCATTTTGGCGGGTTCTCGGTGAAGACATTGCTTAATATTTTGGGATTCTTCCATTGTACCTTTTACAAGTTTTAAATCTTTGAACAGACAATTCTTACTTACGTGTACATATACATTTTGTATTATTACTGAAATTAAATTTTATATTTTCAGATATTAATTATAATTTTACAATAAAGTTTTATGTACGATTTTTCTTCTTTTTGAGATCAGTGTTACATGGTAAGTTTGGTGACAATCAACAATATTAGTTTCTAAGATTAAGATGTTTAGATTTTTATTAAAAATCATAGACTTTATTTACTCTAATCTTAGATTAGTTTCTAAGATTAAGATAAATAAGTTCCTTATCTTTATATCCAAATGTAGAATCTTATTTTCGCGTTTTAGTTAAGTTCAGAATCAGAAAAAAATCCGAAATCTTATTAAATAACTGTTTCAAATTAAAGAAAGGCTGAACTCTCCTTCCACATTCATTCGTTAATATATTTAGTAAGAAACTGAAATTGTAGTAAAATAATAGTCTTTTAAGTTACAACAGAAAATACATAATAAAGATACAACAAAGTACATAATCGTACTTTTTTCATTACTTTGAACTAGTAAATCTAATTTTAAATGTTATGAAATTTTTAATTAAAAGATCTGCATGTTTCTTATTGTAATAAAATGCAGATAATATATATATATACATATATATATATATATATATATATATATATATATATATACTCAAATAAAAAACGAACAAAAATGCTAACTATGAATTTAATTTATTTATTTATTTATAAAAAACGCTTTAGAAATTAGCAAGTAATCTTATAATACCCAATGTTTGGTTTAATTTTGATACCTCTCCTATTACTTGAAGGCTTAGCAGAATGAATGAAATAATCCAGAGCTAGTTTTATTTATATAATGTATCTAAAGTGTATGGGCACTATTCTCGAAATATTTTATAAGTAACGTTTGAAATTTTGTATACGAGTAACCTTTATCTATTGCATTGTACTGAAATGAGCTTCTGATTAATTTGTAAGACGTTATAATTATTAACTTATAAAACAATCTGGCCACTTTTTTGCATACATACATAATGCAAAAAATAACTTTTTTCAAAATTCTTTACGGAAAATGAATTTAGTATACATTAGCAAACATTATTAATGTGTCAAAAGATATGTCATACCTACAAACAGTAGTTTCTCAGAAGAAAATAAATAAATAATGAAAAGTTCCCATTTTCATAAAAACTTTTTTTTCCTAATGGTGCTGCGTATTGGTATGTTTTACCTTTGCAGACCTAGTTCATTCTCCAGGAGCTGGCATCTCCTTTTAGTGCTGCACCATATAAGCGAAACCAATTGCCGCAAGTAATTTTGACGCCCAGTTTCCTCCCCAGATGGAGGCACCTGAGCTCTGACGAGGCGAAAAAACTAGTTTTCTGAAAATAAATTTTTATATGTACAAGTATCAACCCTTAACTACCCCCTCACCCTTGCAACCACATTGACATTTATTTTATCTAGATATTATGTCTCTTCCTGTTACGCTATCTTCTTTTCTAACTTCCTTGAATTTTTACAAGCACGGTTACCTTGCTTTGACAAGCTTTTTCTTTGTGCCTGAGGGGTTTTTTTTTTGTGTATACAGGGTATATCAATACAATAGATATGAACTTTCAGGACAAATAGAGAGAAGCTAGACGATGGAAAATCACATATCAAAGTCGGAAGGTAGCAGTACAGTCACATAGAAAATAGCAGTATAGTCAGAAATGCATTGCTGACGCGGAAGGGACGATACAAAACACAAGAAAGATAGGACATGAATAAGACTAGAAACCATATATATTGTACTTATTAGAGCAAAAATTAAGAGCAAATAACATTAAAGCGACAACGATCATCATCAAATTAGAAGTACCCGGCTCACAGCAATTTAGGGTCACAACACTGGGCCGTGATGCAAATCATACATGTCCAGGGCATTGCAAATCGAACGTAAGCGGAAATAACAGGTATGTTTTGGACTTCCTCAACAGCTATCGTGATGCTTGTAACGAAATCCTCAGTACTGTTAATGGGAGTTTCGTACACTAGTGACTTAACGTACCCCCATAAGGAGTAATCAACGCAAGTCATGCCTGCATTCGAGCGGCCAATGTCCTGGACAACCAGCTCTTCCACTTACGTAGCACCCTCTATCGCGTAGCGATGACACAGACTTCCTTTTGCAGCTTTGCTTTTATAAGTATAAGAAACATGTTTTATTCATGTCATGTATTTCTTGTGATTTGTATGGTCACTACGCAGCAAGAAAAAGCGTTTCTAACCGTGCATTTTTATGAGATTTTCCATCGTCAAAGCGTATCCCATCTGTTCTGAAAATGGGTTTAACTTCTGGCAAATAGATGATCTGAAATCAGCTGTTTTTAATCATAATATTGACATACTGGGCATTATTCAGAGTGGTACTCTACTGAAAATTTAGACTAATATCGTACCAAAGGGTACCAGATATTTTGCTTGCAACTTGCACGACAGATTGATTCTGATATTATTGTGTACACCAAGAACTCTTTTGTGGTAAGCATGACTTTTAGACTTAATTATGACTCATTCTGATAAATTTGCTGTTGTGATCAATGCTTGAAGAAAATGCATCCGTTATCACTTTTTTCCTGAATGATCTTAATAGCCATTCTGATTCATTGAAGTATAACTGTCATTCGTTTATTTTAACACACACTCATTTAAGTGGAATTATATTACTAGGGAATAACGGAATATATAATATACGGAAGCATACTAGAAAATTTGTGTGTGTGTGTGAGTGACCCGACTTCTATTGTATTTCTTGAAAACTAAGATGGGGTACCCGTAAATTTTCATCCTTTGAGGGTTTAAGAACAAACACTGTTTTATTATTAGCCCATCATAATCTGTTGAATCATACTAAACACCAAGTTCTACTAGGCCTCGAAGGGCAGAACATTAAATATCCATGGCTGATCTTAACTTGCTTCCTCTTTGGAACCTGAAAAAGGTCAATTGAATAAAGTATCAAAAAGTTATTAATGGTTTAAAAAGAAATCTTGTGTGTTAATCATTAGGAATTTGTCTGAATGAGAAATGAATGACCAGAAAAGTCTCATTTACCACTACAAAACGATGGCAAAAGTGAGCTGTTGCTCAAGGGTCTTATTTCAAAGAGGGGTGAGTTTCAGCAATTTAATTTGTTATATTTTTTAAGTTATAGACTCAGTCTGCGGGAACTTTTTGAATCCTACCTTGTATATAAAATCCTAAGTATAACTAGACAGTAAGAAATACTTGAATTAGTAGTGAATTAGCAAATTCTTGGACTTAGAAATCATAAATGCAGTTTTCAGCAATATTTTTCCAGGCAACCTTCACCTGCAATGTATGTTTTTTGGCCAGCCACTTCAAATATATAAATATATGTATAGTGGTGGCAAAAGTCCAGAACACACTGATTTTTTTTGCCTAATTTTTGAGTTTGACACAATTTATCACTTCGTAAAAAAATTACAGCATTAGCTTAACTATTATTTTTGATTCTAACGGATTTTCTCGTATTGATTTGAAATCTGTTTGCAGGTTTTGTGTAAAGTAATAGTTTTATTAATATATTTAAAAATCTATGATAAGACAAGCATAAGGTTGTTATAGTGTAATGAATTGATTGTGTTTTTACCAATGAAATACTCCATTACACTAACTAATTAGAGAACATTAGTGATAAAAGATTAAAATCACAACGTATAGCATGTTTTAGTGCATTTAACGTAGTTTTGTTTCTAAATTGAACTGCGTGGGTGGATAATATTGGAATTATGGGTACATTTTCATTTCTGACTTGTAATGAAATTTACATAATACTACTTTTGAAGTAAGAATGCCATTGCATGCATCAAATTTTTGCTGAAATACTATGTGGTCCTTCTAATGCCACAAGGATGTTGAAAAGATATTCTCAAACAATTCTATTGAGAACAGGAAGTGATCTGACGACGGTGAAAACAACTTTAAGTAAATACACGGTATTGTATAGGATTTTGCATCCTAACAGAAACTCTAATTCATAATTTGAATAATTTTGAAGCAATGGATTTTAACATCAAATGTGTAAATGTTTGCCAAAGAACTAAGACAGAATTACTGGTGAATATTGGGTTACGGGGTTTCAAACTATCCCCAAACCATTACTCATTATTTGGTGAAGGGAAATGATTATTCACTAAGAACTGTTAAAGACTTAGAAAAGGTAATATTTGATAATGAAAGGCAATTTTGTATTTTAGGTAAAAAATGGTTCAATGTCAGACAACTTGCTCATAAAAATTTCAGTCCTCAGTATCTGAAGCTTAGAATAAAGTATCTAATGAAAGTGATAATATATGAGGTTTCATGTCTTCTCATGTAGTTATTAGACTTCACTTTGCAAGAACTAGAAAAACAGGGAATGCTATAAAATAATGCATAATACTACAAATTGAATTGGTAATAACACAGGAAGATATTTTTGAAATCATTCATAGATTTTTCAGGACGATAATGCTCCACGTCATCGTGTAAAAGTAGTTCAAAATTGTTCGAAGATAATATTGTGAATAAAATGACTTGGACAGGATAGTCTTAGGATCTTAATCCAATAAAGAAACTATGGCAAAACATTGGTTATGGTTTTGGAAGAAAAAAAACTACACATAAATGTAAGTTAGTTGAAGTTGTAATATTTTCTTTCAACCATATCTAAATCATGTTATTTTGTACATACTATGCATTCTTGTGTTCAGGCAGCAGTACTGTAAAAGTGCTTGCGATATTAAGGAACTAGTAACAAATTTGAAATCAACATTAAAAAATACTTTGGAATTAATAAAAGTAGTAAGACGCATGATTATTTTAATAACGAAAAATTACGTTAAAGATAAGGTTAAAATCAAGTGGGTTTAAGACATTTTGCCACAACTGTGTGTAAATTTTATAGAAAATTTTGTGAAATGGTGTGAAAATTTTATAAATAGAGGAGAAAGTCTACTAATACCAGTCTTTTCTTTCTTCAATTCTTAACTTTATTTTTTTAACTTGAAACTAATTAAAATTTTTAAATTTTTAATCAGCTCAACAAAAGCTAAAATACGTCTTCACCTGTTAATACATTGATGCCTTGCCTCCTTAGGTTTCAGCTATTTTTTTTATTTGTCCAAACATTTTAAGAAGCTGTATCATTTTACAATATTGTTGCTCACTCCAAGTTCTAAAGTCATTCAGAATTGAAATAACACATTATTTTAACTGTATTAATCTTCCTAACGTAGCCTCTTAACTATTCCATAAAAATCAGATTTTATTCTTTTCCGTAATTCTTTTTCACGCAAAAGAAAAAACATTTATTGCTTATAGGAAATTTTCTAAATTATTTGCATTTTTTTTCTTATTTGAAGAATAAGTTTTTTTGTAATCATATAATAAAACAGGAATAATCATCCGTGTCAGAAGACCAGTGGCTGAGTGGTAGTACAACGCGCTTCCACACCACAGGTTCAATTCCCGGGCTGGACAAGGTTGACGCATCCTTACATTCCTTCAATAGGTTGATAAATAAGTTGGAAACTTTCTTGGGAACTTAACACTGGATGTTTCGCTTCAGACTGGCCACCTGATTAGAACATCTGTTCAAACACCTACGGGGCCCAAGCTCACGCATACTGATATGGCCACAGAAGGTACATGGGCCATATCAGTATGGCCGTCATTGAATTAAGTTAGTTAATCATTCGTGTCAGCAAGATTTAGTTCCCCGTAGTCAACCTCAAGATCTTTGCTTCCATTGGTTAAGCATTTGTATCTTTTTTCAACAGGAGTTTTATTTTTATCTAATACATCAATAACTGTTTCATATTTTGCATGTAAATTGAACAGTTGATTAATTGTTGGCGATATTTGGCCCAAGCATTTTTTATATATAGCGGCTGCATCTTCACTTGTTCATGCAACTGTATATATATGACAGGCCCCAGACCTGCTGGTTAAATTAGGAGGGCATCATCTCTAAGAAATACTTCTTTTTATTCCGCTCCAATCATATAAAATCCAACATGGCGGCCATTTGACGCGCAACCAAGTAGAACAATATACAGTAATTCACCGAGGAGTCACCAGCTAAGCTTTTTCTAGTATGCTTCTCTTTCGTCGCTTGATTACGCTTGATTACGATGTATCTGTGGGCGTCTGGACTGAAAATCAGTCCTCAGTCCCATATCATGAAAGTCTGAGATGTTGGAGCGACTTCTCCTTCGTCAGAGCTCGCTCCATCATTAAATAGGTTTATTTACCCACAAATCCTTACGCGATGGTAAAGAGTTCCCTCTGTTTTTAATTATTACTCACTTAATTTCAAAGATAATCTTTTCAAACCTGATATATATATATATATATGTATATATCAGTTTCCTTATATGAAATACATTTTTTTAACTTCACAGAAGTCAGTTTTAACTTTGACTGAGCATTATAAGAACTTGCTATTGTTGTTGATCTTAAATTAAAATATATTTCCAGATAGCATACGTTTGTATTTAGAGATTTATCTAGGTAGTCATTTCATCTCTAGGTATAGGTTAAATTTTTCGGCCTTCTCTTACAATATAATTATTCAATAGGTTAATATTTGACAGCTTCATAAAATGAAAAATGAGATTCCTTACTTGAGAGATTTTTGTGTTAAGGAATAGCCTCATTATTTTAATGGCTCTCGTATGAACGAGCTTGTTATGATAATACTAATGAATAATCCAACCAAGGTAACAGGTCCCAATACATCTCCTTTTTCACAGTATGTGTTGCTTTTATGAACTTGGGCCTGTATTTAATGATTTTTTGTCCATTATTTTTTCGTAAATAATTTTAAAAAAATTGCGTAAAAGCACATCGTTGATGATCCTTTACAAGTTAACATATCATTACAGTAATTACAACACGTATGTCTTATCTTTTTCAGTCTTATTGTAGTAACACCAGGCATCTAATCTTTTAAAACAGCGTTTCTCAAACCGGTGGGGGGTAAGCCCCGTAGGGGGACGTGATAAATCTACAAGGGGGCAGGATCATATTAAAGAATCAAAAACAAAAGCCAGTTTTAAAAAATGATTAATGTACTGAAAGTAAACAAAATGTATTGTGACCAAAAAAAAATAAAATGCACATTTACACTTATAAATGTTTTAGTATTGCACAATTTTATAATTTGACAATACTAAGTTAGGAAAAAGTTTCACAACGAGAGTGTGAACTAATTACCCTATGGGCTTGTCATATACAAAATTAAGAACAAAGATTAACACTTATCTGATAATTTGTAAATTTTATAAATTAATCTTTTCATGGCCGATTAAAAGTTACGTGATTTGTACCCCAATACCACTGTTTTCCACATAGGCACGCGTATGTGATGTATTGGGGGGGGGGAGAAAAGGAGAAAATAAGCACATTTTTGAAGTAAGTAAATCCTTCGCACGCACTGTCAAGATCCCTTTATTGCATTCCAAAGCCTTCAGAACAATTTCATGGAAAGAAGTGCACATAAGCGATCGTTCTTAGGAAAAACGTATATATACGTTCGGGGAAATTAACGCTTTGGTTGAGTGAGAAGTTTATATAATCCGGTGGCATTTAAGAGGTTAAAGTCGTATTGTAGTTTTAGCGTTAACTTATAGTATTATTGAATTGAATTCAATGTTTTTGTATGGATGGGGGCGTGATGAAAATTATGATTGAATATCTGATCTCAAATATATTGAAAGTTTGAAAAAATACTGTTTAAAACCAAAGAAAAATTAATTAATTAACGAAAATGTTTAAAAATTGATATTTTTAACAACATGTGTGACGGGTGCTTACGCGTTTCACTAACCTTCTCTTAAATTCTATATTTTATTTATTTCAACCAATCTCCACCGGGAGCCAAAAGTGTGACTTATGCAAACGAGATATTTTCGGGTTTAGCGAGTTCGAAAAAGATATAAAAGGGAGAAATGAAATGAAGAAAAAAGGAGGGTGTTTTTGAGAGAGTAGTTTTTCTAGTGGAAATATATTCGTCGAGAGAAGACTATTGAAAAGTATTCATTAAATCGGTTCGGGACGGAACTGAAAGATAGCTGAGATTGAAGCCGCTCATTAAAGCAATCCAGATATAGAAGAACCTGCCTTAAGAAAAGGTATCAGGTCAGTTGTTTCATAAATTATATATAAATGTGTAGCTTGATTGTACGCGTTGTTCTCCGTGGATTCAGTTAGGATTCCGTCGTTCATAATCGAATTCTTCTCTTACTCCACTGTATTTTGTTGATCTTAAGGTTTGAATAGTATTTGTGTAATCTCTCAATTAAGAAGGCCAATAAATAAGATTGATTTATTAAATTATTTGTAATTAATTATGGATACAACATATTCAGATTTAACTAATACGCGAAGGGAGTTAATAATTAGGGTAGTGATAGCTATGAACATGGAATTATAGAATTTATTAGACAAATAAATAAAGTAGAATATACCACATAAAATGAAGCACGTAGGAATTGATCCTGAACTACATCTAAATAATCTCAAAGTACATTTCTATATTTGGACACTGTATTACAGGAACAAGTCACAAAAATATTACTGAAATCCTATAAAGACTAGTCCACTGTGTGCCCACTATTCTGATTGCACCATACACTCTACATTTACGTGTCTAATAGTCGTGTTTTCCTGCAATAACACTCCACTCAGACAGTACTGGTAACTTGCCAGACATTTCTCCTGTATATAGAACTTGCTGATTCATTTTGCTTACAGTTAAAATGTTATAACAAATTAATATATAAATATTATGATTATATTTAAAACTTTTTCTCTATTCCGAAAAAAAAACAGATTTCGCGTTGTATAATTTTCACAATTTTCCTCTAATAGCCAGCAAAATCTAGGTGTTGTA
The DNA here is from genome assembly GCA_019973975.1 of Trichonephila clavata. Classification (NCBI taxonomy): domain Eukaryota; kingdom Metazoa; phylum Arthropoda; class Arachnida; order Araneae; family Nephilidae; genus Trichonephila; species Trichonephila clavata. The sequence continues at coordinate 9,278 of BMAO01028085.1, forward strand.
ATTTTTTATCTCCCTTTTTTCTTTTCTATTTTTCCCCCCTTTCTTTTCCGAAACCTATTACTTATTTCTTCATGCATAAATCAATTATTTCCAGAAGTTTCTTCAAATTATACTTATTTTTGTTTATATAAAGTAATATTTGTATAGACAGTGTTTTTTTTTAAGAGTGAACTGTGTATCCATAAACATTAATCCAATACTTCAAAGAAAGGTAATTTCGTAATTTTTTATCAACTTTGGGGAGTTAATTTTATATTTTCAAAGGAATACATACATTTTGGTAGTTATAGTAATACATAATTAAATTATTGTTTAACTACAGTACATAAATAGCTTATTATTGCATTTTTAACTCTGATATTTTTCTTTATTTAATTTAAATTAAAATTTTTAAAGAAGAATTCTAGAAATTTAGTTAAGCTTTATTTTAGAATTTATAATTTGGTTATATTTATTAGAAATTTGACTGCGGACTAGTATTTTCACCACTCTAGACCTAGTACATTCCCGGGAGCTGGAGTTACCTTTTGCTGAGACACCATATAGATAAATACCATGGGGATCTGTAACATGCCGCATAATCATATGGCAAGGAATTTGTAAATGTTTTGCATTTTGAAAATCCATCTACTTGGGAAGGGGTCAAACTGGCAAATGTTATTTGGTTACATGATTTATATGCTATTTATGTAGTATTTGTTGAATAATGTAGGCATTGAGTTATTTAAATTCCCGCAAGTACCGAGAACATTTTATAGTGCCAGAGAAATGTGGTATTTAGAAATGATTTCTGCTTGTATAAACGGACGTTTAAAATAAAGACATAGCTTTAGGAAGCGTAGCCGAATACTGTTAATCAAATTGTGGTCAGCTTTCAATTCATATTGGTATTATTCAATATTATTTCATTGATCTTTAATTTTAATAGTTTTATTCCATCTTAGAAAGGATTAAGATTTCGTTGTAATTTGAGTGTCAGAAAACTAATTTGGTAGTTGGAATTTCAGTATCTCGTATGGAGAATGTTTTAATTTAAGCATCAATTGGGGTTTATTTCATATTATTATGCAATCAAATCCACTAAAATATAACAATATTCCACGTTGTTATTAAATTAACAAAAAGTATATTTGAAAGAAGTCAAATCCCTTGGGAATCCAACCAATTACTATGTACACACACACACACACAATGTATCTGTTCTATACATTTCTTAAAAATACATTTGAGGCTTTTAAGTGTTCCTTCAAATAAATAAATCAATATTTATAATTAATAAGAAGAGCATCTTAACATTTTGTTAAAAATTTTAAATCCAATATTCGTCTTGCAAAAGGCACTCTTAAAGGAATCTTCTTAAAATGTGCATAGTTATTTTTAAAAAAAGAACTAAATAAATATGAAATACGCCAAGTTAAGAAAGCAGGATCTTAATTAAAAAGAGGTGTAGTAAAATAAATATTTTTCATTTAATGTAGTATGTTACGAAACGAAATGGGTTAAATGTCTGTGAAAATTCAGTCTGCTGTGACGATACGGAACAGGATAAACAGTTAAGTAGCTCAAGAATAAAATATGTTTCCGAAATCGATTTCACACAGCCAGGTTAAAACCAGTAGGAAGAAACAAAACTTTTGCGGTCTCAGCCCCCAGTTCATCCCCCCCTCTTAGCTAAAAATAACGCTACGTAAAAAGGGTAAGGCAATCAATAGTTAAAGTCGAGAGTTGAATACCTGAACATATCCATTCGAGCTTGTGGTGAATTTCAAATTGCGAAATAACTGCCAAATAGAAGGTTTGGCTTACTGGATTTTCAGACCGAAGTTACGCTTCTATCGAAGAAGAACGCTTTCAATTTTCCTGCAGAAGATTATAATTTTTTTTTCTTTTGCTTTTTTCATTTTGTAGCAAAACTTTTGTAGTTTTTAGCTTGGCAGTATACGTTGGAAATGCGAAATGATAGGTGACTTTATCATAAAAGATAAAAAACCGATTTAAGTTTTAAAAAGATGTTGATAGTGAATAGTCGCTCTGAATAAGGAATGAATAAAAATCTTTTATCTGTTTCTTTTTCCTTCTGAAAGTATTACATTGGGATAAATATTTTATTTTGAATATATTTATTTTTATGGGAGTAACGTATGCTGGGAAAAATATGCATTATTTTTGTATCATGTATTGAAAGGCATGTTAAAAACTCTAAAAATGTTTCTAAAGTGTTTCAGCTTTTAATTAAATCATTTAAGTATTAGTTTCTGATTAATAGTACCACAGATACATTATGGTATCAATGAATAAATACAAGTAGTAAGAGAGTTATTAAATAAACCGCCATTCCACCACTTCACTGGGTATTTCATGATTTTGCATACATATACATCTGTTCTTAAATTACTGATTTATAAACCGTACCATAGCATTTCATATATATATATATATATAAACACATTTTTTCCTTTCTTATTGTACAAAGCCATGCCTTTCTAAAAGTAACATGTATTTATTTAAGACGCCCACGTAATCATCTTCGGAGGCAATTTCGTAAAATCCATTCTTAGTGAGTCTCTACTCAGCAGAAGAAAAATGCTTAACAAATTTTAAATCTGTAGGTTTTATAGTTCAAAGTCAGGCATTTTTCGTATATATATGCTCCCAGTAACTGCCGCAAAACTACATTAGATATTTTAGTGAAAAGCACGTTTTCAGTGGATCTGTATGCAACAATAGAAACATGTTTAACAATATTTCAATTTTTACGTCTAATAGTTCAAAAAAGGAAAATTTTTTATCCATATAAGCCTTCTGAACTCCGTGCAGAAGTGGATTTCAGTTAAACGTGGTCATAGAAATCTATTAGGCAATTATATGTGCTTGCCAAATTTCAAGTCCTGTAGGTCTAATTTCACGTAAACGGGATATTTTTATGTGCATCCCTTAACCCTTCGCTACAAACCCTGGGGATAGGTTTTTAAAAATTCTGCTTAGCAGATTTCTACTTTACAAAAGAAACGTGTTTACTTAATTTCAAATATGCAGGTCTAAAAATTCAAACACGGGAACATTTTATTTATGCTGCCCCCCCCCTCCCTCCTTTTGAACTCGTTCTTCACTCTACTAAGCAAAAGAAATATTCTCACTAAATTTCGCGATGAGAGAATGAGTGACTTTTTTTTTACCATTTTATACATATATATTACTAATCAGATAATTGCACGGATCTAAATTAGTCAAAAATACTCTTCGGAGTATAAACTCTATTTTATTACTCCGTAGGTAAGACTTTCGGGGGAAATATGTCAACCTGTTTCCAGCCATTTTTATTCAAATTACTTACAAAAAAAAGCACCTAACAAAGAGGACTTTTGACGTAAGCGTTTTAAAGTTTAAGTACTTCGAAATTTAATTAAACTATTCATATTACGCAAGGAAATATAAATATCTACAGGTGCATGATGCTAAGATTTATTCTCTTGAAATTTGTTTAAATACAGAATATATATAGTTAAAAATTATTGAAATTACATTTAGCTAAAATCTAATTTCGTACTAAGTGGATTTTTTTTCTTGCAACATTATTGTAAACAAGTACATATAGGTGCGTATAACGTGCATTTGTAACTCAAAAAATAAGATAAAAATTTATGAGAGCGCGTTATATGCCGAGCATAAAAATGATAACTTTTAAAATACTAAAAAAAAAAAGAGAATAAAAAATAGACTCCTATGTATATCAAAATGTTGTTTATTTAAAAGAACTTGATGGGCTAATGAACTCTAAATATTGTAGTTCTAGAAGTATAGTATTTTTTTTTTCAAAAGCTTGGGATAATACCTAAAATAAGTGACTTTAAAACATCACAGTGTTGCATACGCTCATATCAGGTTTTTTTTTCTTAAAAAAAGGGGGTGCGTTATTCAACGAATATACCTAAAAATTGAAAAAAAAATGCAGATTGAAAATATAATTGCGTGTTATACACCGGTGCGCGTAATATGACGAATATACATGGACATTAAAAAAATTCTGCTGGAAAGTATAGATGCGAGTTATACGCAGGAAAATTTACAGCAGTTATATTATTTTAAAATATAACATATTGAACTCAATCTGCCTTATCAAGTAAAGACTGGCTTATCAGCTTTACCATGAAAATACTTGTTTATCTGTTTTGTGTAGTGTTTCATGTTTGTAGTTACAAATAGTTGGATTGCGTATTTCATCTTATGTTATTTTTACCAATAACTGTTATTCTTAAATCATATTTTGATCATTTATTTACTCGATAGTTCTAATTTTGGAAAATATATTCGACGTTACATTTCACGCATACTTTGGTTGTTATTACTGCCTTATTTTTAGATACAGACCACAGTGTTATCTCTCAATAACGATTTCAAGCAGCCTTTTTAGCCTTATTTTCTTCTGTAATGCTTTCTGCTAGGTTTCTTCTGCCGACAATTGAAGTAGTCTCCTTTTTTTCTCATTTATGACTTTTATGTTTTCCATGTTCCCAATTCTAATCTATTTTGATTTCCATTGGCTTTCTGAATTCCTAGAAGAAACATTTTCAATATAAAATCACTGAGATTATTTTCAACGGAATTTCTTCTTTAAGTATTCCCAAATGTTCAATTTTTCTTGGAATTTCCACTAAATTGTTTTAGCTGGGATTCTGTAGTGTTTCCAAAGTTATTTTGCTACCTTCATATAGAAGAAAATGCTAAAGTTGAAATAAACCCATTCTTTTTTTAATATGCAAAACATATAGAGTTATTAATAAAGATTCATTTCAGCATGAATAAAATGGTCCTATGTTATTAGTAAATAAGCTACGGGTACCCTATTATACTAGGTATTTCATTCGGTTAACTATACATTTTGATAAAAGAAATGGCATTAGATATTTTTTTTTCAAAATATCAAAGTTTTACTAATGCAGAAAATGTATTTTTGAAACTTAATATATAGATGGTAATAAATCATTAAATGGAAAGAAAATGCATGAATTATTTCGTTGAATACAAAATATTGTGTACTAGACTGAAAGTACTTAAAACATAATTTTGCGGAATTCTTTTTTTATACAGAATTCTTTTATATTAACACAGTTTTACGTTTCAAAATTTCAAACTTGTTTTCTAAATTTACTGTTCAAAATTAAATGAGAGAGTTACTTTCTTTTGCCTTTAAAATGTTTAGTATTTGTTTATTAAGTCTTAGCTAGGGTTATGGTTGTTGCTTTATAGTTTAACGAATGAAGAATCTAAAGGGGATTTAGGAAATGTATAACCACTATAGATTATTTTCATTATAAAAGAAAAGTGAATTTTGAAGAAAAAATGTAGTCAGACAGATATTGATATATTTGAAATTTTGCTTGGATTGACTTTAAAAAGAGCCACCATCATTAATACGATTTTGTTTTATTTCATTTAGTTGGGAAAGATTACATGTTGTTTGTCATTAACTTTTGTTCAGCAATAATATTACTGTGTTTCGGTTTTTGGTGGATTATGATTTATAGCCCTACTTTAATATCATTTTGAATGCAAATATGAATGGACAACATTTTGTTTGCCCTCGAGTAGCAATGTGTACTAAAAACAATACTGAAACATACAATATAATACTCAGAAGTGTAGAACATCGACTAAAAATAATATTTCATCCATGTAAATATACAAATCTCATTCACTTTGTTATTTTTGTCCTACCTTGTTCCTTAATTTTGCTGGGGAAAACAAGCAATATTTTTCATAATTATACGTATTAAACGTAACATAGCAATGTCCCTACGCAATCTGTTCTTATCTTTAGTTTTGTATTATAAAAAATAAATATTAAAATATTTTAATTAAAACCGCAAAATAAAATATAATTTTTAAAATCGCAAAAAAAAAAAAAAAATACAATTGAAATAATTTTAAATTATTTCTACATCAGCACACGTTCAGTTAATTTTCTATTTAAATCAATTTTTAACATCTGTAATACCATTTTTTTACACTCCATTTGACTATACTTATGTGTTCGATGTCTTTATTTAAATTCTAAATTACGTTCTGAGTAAATTAAGTTTCCATTGGGTTTTTGACATAAATTTTAATCGATATGTACATTGTGAGCACTGTTTTTCTACGGAAGTATATTTTATATATATATTTGCATTTAATTTTCTTTTAATAGTTGTTAGTTCTCGATTATTTTCTGCCACATTTTATTTGATTTCAAAATGAGGAAAAATTCTATGAAAGTGCTTGAAATGTATGCATAAAATTCCATAATTTGAATAAAACCTAAATTATAATATTACATGTATTTTTTTAAATTTTCCAGATTAATTTGAAGGAAGTTATTGTCACGTAAATAGTCTATTAATAAAATATAAAAAAGAAGAAAAAAACTTTTTCTGTTAAAAAATAGTAGTGGAGGCAATAATGCTAATTTTTATCTTTCTTATTCTAAAATCAAACACTAAAGGCACATTTCAGCCATTTATTAAAGAATTTTTAAAATTAAATTCAGGAAAATCATATGATATATAAGTGTTGACGTAAATACAAATAAAATAAATTGCAGTTTAATATCTGAAATGTTTTTTTTCTTTCAAATCTGGACTTTTTTTTTTTTTTTTTTTTTTTTTTTGCATTTGTGAAGAAGTTGATGTAACTTGGAGGAGATTAACAAAAATAAAATATTTAAAACTAATTGCAGCAGAACTTATAATGAGATCAAAATATTTTCTAATGCTTCCATTACGCATTACATTTTATTTATTTTATTCATAATATGCATATATTTTTACATGATATTTGCAATAGAATCTTAAAACAACTCGAATAATTATAATGCAAGCAATTATTTTTCATGTATTATAAGGCTTCGCAAATAAATATAATTTTTATAAGATATGTGCATCAGTTATCAAAATTATATATCCTGTACTAAGCTATAAAATGGGGTTAGAAGTTTTAACGAAAGTTTAAAAAACAGGAAATAGGATTAATTAGGATATTAAATACAACCCAAGCACAAATGCGGTCGAAAAATATCAAAATAATTTTTTCTTGGTGATTTTAAAATAATTCATAATTACGGTGATTCTCTTCTTTGAGATAATGTTTTCTTCTCATATTTTTGATATCCGAAATATGAGTATCCTAGATAAACGTCTAATTATCCTTGATAGCTCTCTTAATTGAGGATGATAAAACAATCATATACTGGTCAAGATAAGATATTGGTGAAAACATTTATAAGTAGTGGGAACATCATTATTATTTTTTTTTGTTTCGAAACGTTCCCAAAAATATTTCTTTCACAAAACATAATTAGTATAATATGAGAGCTCAATTACGGTAATTAACTAAAAATCTATTACTTACCAAACTCGATGATGTGAGCAGGGAAATATTTACATATATGTCTGATAAATCAAGAATTTATATTTATTTAAGATAAAATAGCTATTATAACGCACTTTTTATATGCATCAGATTTTTTCCTCATTATTGAACAAAGATTAGGTCATACTTCTTAGTAGATATCATTCTCGTTAATAAAATATAATGCTTCTATTAGTAGAAATATTTTCCTAAAAGGGGAATGTTTTTTTTCCCGAGATTATCTTCCTTAATTATCTATCCACATTGAAACCCATATGCAATTTCTTTTATGCATTATTTATAAGGACTAAATTAAGATATCTTTCAATATTACGAGATATTTTTCTTAAATTTAGAGAAATAGATCAGAAAAATTAATGGCCTTGATAGTAAAAAAAAAATAATGCGATTCTAAAGCGGAAGCTAAATTGGTGAATAATTAAAAGGAGAACGATACTTCATTAATACCATTAATATTCTGTTTTTTATTTTTTTTCCTAACATGTGAATATTAACTGAATTTTATGATGACTAAAACAATTTCTAAGCTCAAATTCCGAATTAAACTTCATGCTGTTCGCTATAAATAGAACACGATGAAAAGTGAGCAAATTGGTATTGTTTATAATTTTGAGTATTTTTATATGAAAAAACATGTATATTTTATAAATATTATTTACATAAATGATTTACTAAAAGGCTCTAATCGTATAAAAATTAGGCCTTTTAGTATTTTTGGAAATTATTTGTTTCTAGTTCGTATATTTTGTTTATTTATCTACCTCGGCGACCAGACCCTTCTAACAGGATTTAGGTCTACAAAATGGTTCCTGGGATGATATACATAAAAAGTTTTTCTACACACATTTTCAAAGATACATTTATATCTGTAATGCACATTTGGACCTTATATATACTATCCATTTGTACAAATTGTCTGTACAATAATGGTACATAATTTACAAGTGTTTCTGTCACTGTTTCTAATCTGCTTTACTTCTATTGATTGCTTCAATTTCTATTTCTTACTTTATATACAAAGCTTTTTGCTTAACGTTGCTACTAGGAATATGAAATTTTAAGAACCAAGATTTATCTTAAAGTTATTTTTTATAATTATTTCTTTTAAAAAAACGAAAGCAAACAATACATAATTTAAATGTATATATACTATATTACGTTAGAAAATCTCATTTATTCTTTGAATTATATTACATTTTTTTCTTCTTTTTATCAATTCGGAATACATTTCTAAGATAGTTACTGATGTTTTTATTTTTTTCACTGAATGGAAAGAAATATATTTAAAAAAAAACTCATCTGATGTATTCTTATGAAGCAAACAGTTTTTCAAATTTTTAATGAAGTTCCTAGTACTCTATGAATTTGAATATGAAATAAGTCATATTAAATTTAAAATACGTTTTCTTTAACTATTGTATTTCTTTTAATTTGCCATTTATATATACATAACTAGAAAGTCTTTAAATTCATGTAAACAACTTGAATATACAGATTCTTAGAAATCATTAGGAAAGGAAAGATTTGTTAATTGTTTGGAGAAAAAAGAAAGATAATTGGCATCATTTTATATATTTTAAATTGCTTACGAATGCTGCCAAATATTTTAGATTTTATAGATTGTTTTATTAATTATTTACTTTCGAAATCATTCTACTTAAACCTTACTTGTAGAGTTATTAAATGTCAGTTTTATAACTTTCAAAACTGAAAATATTATGTTAAGGTAATTCCCATATTTTAATAAACTGGAATACTTTTTAAAACAATTTTCAAACATGCATTAAATGTGTTTTCAATAAGGAAAACATAATAATACTTGCTAGATTTTAACTAAGATCGTTTGGAAAATCATCAACACATTAAAGTAAGTATAAAGAAAAAAAACCGCTTTCAAATGATACCTATTTTTTTTAAAAAATGAGATCATTGATTAGAATAACCTATTTAAATTCTGAGAAACAATTGATAGTAATTATTTATCATTTGAATAATATTTCTGTAAGATATAAAGGTATTTTTACAGAAGTGTCTTTTTTATTTATGTGTGTGCAGTGAGTAAAATAGCTTACCATTCACAATTATCTAATTTAAAAAAGCTTTTGAATCATTTCCATTTATATTGATAAACTAAGCCATGTTTTATAATATGAAATGGAAAACCTATAAAATATTTTATATTATTATTCAGGCAGAAATTTTCGAAAAATTCCTCAGTGAAAAAAAAATTTATAGATAATATATAATTATATTATTGTGGAACTTAGCAACTAATGATGTTAATTTTTGGAAGAATTAATAAAGTATTTTTAATTTTAGAAAGCTATTAAAAAACCTATTCAATTTCTATTTTTCTTAATTATAATCAATATAATATAAAATTAAATTAATATATAGCTACAAGTTTATGCATACGTAAATTGTATAGTGTAGAATATAAGAGAATATAAAAATAAATCAATATATTTTAATTTTATTAATGCTGAAAATCAACATGGTATTTATTTTTTGAAAGTAATGATAATATGGCAAAGGCGATTTGAACTTTATTTATATTATGAATATTTTGGTTTAGTTTCCATCCGTAAGATTTTTTTATTCAAATTATCTCATAAATGCGAAATTAGAGTTTATTTGGATTAAATTGTAATTGAGAAAAACGTGCTAAAATTATAGTAATTATTGTAAATAAAAAAATGTTGTTTAAAAATATTAGCTTGCTTTTCTTAACAAATTCAAAAATTTCCCAAAATTGGAATAATTGGAATAATTGTATGGAATAATGTTTAATGTTACAATTTCTCTTCTATTTTTCTTTCAATTTTATATGCTAATGTATTGAAATATTTCATTAACTCTTTGGGTATATATTTTATAATTTACTCATGACTAACAAATAATAAGGCTATTTATTAATGAGGGATGTTGTTCGCGTTACTATACTTTAAATTGATAATCAGATTATGGTTTTATTGGTACTTTGTTTTCTTTAATAATTACCTATAAAGTGATATATAATCAAGAACTAATCAATTTTTAAAAAAAGTCGAATTATATTTCAAATTATAAAACCCTTAACATAAAATGGAAATTTAAAATCAATCGAAATAATAATTCGATTAAAAAAAGCGGTCACTATCACAATTTTTACTTACAATCTTTAATAAAAATCGATTCGTTGACTTATTTACAAAACAAATTTGTAAGGATGCCTTCTTCATCATAACATAGTTCAAAATTTTACAATTCTTCTATATTATCAGATGCCTAGTTCCGGTTACTAAATTATCTCTTTTACACAATTTTAATAAAAACAATTAATATTAATATTAGCTATTGTTTTAGTAGCTAAAATTATCATCACCAAGAGAGATTTCAATTTTACATATTCTTAAATTAATATTACTATAATGTAGAACAAAAATTAGTAAAAACTGAAAATATTCAATAAAGTATGGTAACCGTGAAATATATAAAGAATAAATTAAACTTATAAGAAAAATGCATTTCTTATATTAGAAAAAAATGTTGCATTATGCAGAAAATTTGTACTGCGTCTGACATTTTTTGGGTGTTGTTTTATAAAAATAAGAATAATTATTAATCTTGATGATGGCAGAACATTTTGAAAAAACTGAATTTATAATTGCCCACTATTGGCATTGTATGCATTAAATCTGCATTTGATTATTTAGATCAGAGTGAGGAACATTCCAAAATGCTTGCTGGTAAAAAGCGAATCGAAAAATTTGGTGATTTCTCTGGCCTTAGAGGTATTGGAGAAATACGGAAACAAGCAATACAGAATAGTGTGCTATAGATACATCCAAAAAGGAATGAGTAGAATAAAGTCGTCACTCTTCCACGCTGCAAGAGAGTTAGAGACAGCAATCAAACGGTTATCAAATGAATTGGTGTTCCACGCCGTAATTCCATGCTGTCGGGCTATATGGTGAGCGAAAGTCGGGTGAAAATTCCACTGTTATCTGAGATATTACCAAATACATCTTTGCTAATCATCGGTCTCAATTCGGCTCTCATAGCTGGAAACAATCATTCCCTCGATCACGCCCGAAAACACAGCAAACACTTCTGGAGTTATTCAACGATGAAGGAGAATCAGCGTCCAGCCATTTGAGAACCTCTTTCCCTATCGATGGTCATTTTAGTCACTGGTGCCCTTGATACACGACGAATTGTTCCTAAGAATGTTTCAGAGAATGTAAATGCTAAATCAGACGATTATTCAAATCATGCTTTTTGTCATGATTCTCGGTAAACCACTGTATTCTTGAAGTTCTGCACACAACATTAGATCACTCATTCTTGCCATTGTCAAATGGTAGTCATGCCCCCACTCAAATAAAGAACAATCCGGGTACTGGGTCAACTTGTTTAGTTTTAATCCATTTGCATGTCCTCTATCAAATTGTGATAGCGTTTGCTAATCCGTCTATAAGGCACGATATACTTCATATATGTAACATATGTAACGAGATTCCTATTCGTATAGAATTTATGTATTATAGTATTAAAATGTCATCTGATTTATACACTATCCCGATGATACATTTCATTGTTCTAAAGATAAAGCTAGTTAGTCATCGAAAGCCAAAGTTATAATATAATGTATGTGAATAGGTAATTTAGTCTTATTCAGACTTCTTGATGAGTCCTCTTTTATGTTATTGAACGTATTATATAAATATTTAACTTACACTACAGACGATTTATCTTATGTGCATTTAAAAGTACAGACCTTAGAAAAAAATTATATCTAAGGGCAGCTAAAAATATTTTTTAAATTGATTTAAGATAAAATGTAAAAGTTCTGTTGAAATAGATCATGAATATAAAAAATACAACTTTCATTGCATTTCATTTAGAAAATAAAAGGTTGGTCTAGTTAAGGAACCCAATTTATTTATTTAGGAATAATTGGGTTTAGTTTTAATACCGCTTCTGAATATTTTTGAGTCAAGTAAAGATTGTAAAGATTTTTACTCAGTAAATCAATATGTTATGCTGAAAATATTACTTGTAATATATTTTATTTGATGTAATATTATTTACTTACATGTTGTGCAACAAATATTATATAATTAATTATTTTAAATTTACTTATTTTAAAAGTTATTCTTTTCATCCCAGATCATTTTTATTTAATCTATCTACTGTTTAGTTTTAACTAAATTATCTGGATGTCACAAACCTTACAATTTAATTGTAAAATTTAAATTCAATGTAAGTAATTTAGTATAAGTTAATGTATAATCACAAAGCTATTCAAATAGGTAAACAATGACAATTTAATCCGGGTTTCTATATTCTCCTCGAAGTTAAAAATAGAAGTGTGACGGTGTACAGCACAAAAAACTATTTTCTTATTTTATCGAAAAATTGCAGTATGAAGCAATGTAGTAGTTAATGTATTGAAAAGAAGAGAAAATCGGTATTAATTATTTATAAAGAATTTGTAATTATGATTAACTCAAGTCACAAATTAGGAAATAATCTAGCTTTCAAATAAATAAATTGGTATTAATGCACTTAGCTTTTCAGCAAATATTGATAGAAAAGTATAGAAAGGCACTGTTAAGTATATTTTTTATTTAACGAAATGCGTATGCTTAACATTTCCATGAACCCAACAAGATTTGTATTAATTTATTGCAAATTTAAAATGCATTCTCTTAACGTGGTTTCCACCCAAGTATTGGAATCATATTTGTTTAAAGGATTATGCATGTCACTTTTGCTGTTTTTTTTCGTGTTTATCGTCTATATTTCTCTTACAATATATTAACTTTTGGATTATTGTTAAATAAAGCCTAAATTACAAATTACCAAATAATGCATTACGGAAGTTACGATAATGTGGTACTAGCTTAAATGCCATGTATTCCTCTGGATTTTTTCCTAATATCAAGGTCAAAAACGTTCTCGTGCAGCACTAGTATAGCATTAAATTAAAGCTTAATAAATAATTCATTTATTTTTCAAACGTGTGTAATGGCAGGAATTAAATTTGCTTGTATATTCTAGAATTCCATTTGATCTTAATCAGACTTTTAACGTTGTCGCATCTTAATTATTGAATAATTTTGAGTTATCATACTTTTGAGATCTCCTTTGCACTGCTTTAAAAATTTTTTCAATACAAACAACCTTCTTCAAATGTGTGATATCCATCAGCATAAAAGTATCCTGTAATTAAAAATCTACTTATTTTCATGAAAGCATTTTTGTTGATATTTTATCACACAGTTTCCTTTTATCGATTAACATTCATACTTAAATCAGAAAATGCAAATTATTTCAAAACTGCATAATTTCCAAAGCATTTTTTTTTGAAAACCTAACACTAATAAGAAAATTAATTCACTTGTAATTACTCTATTTACATTTTTTACCCATTATAATCTTGCAACCAAAAATCTTCCCTGGATATTTTCTTTCAACCCGAGTCTATTTTGATGTTAAGCTGTATATTTTGAAACGATTACTGTTGTTTTCTCTTAAAGTTTTAATTATTTCTTTATAATTAAACTTCCAGAATACGAAACGGGAAATATGAGTAATGAAATCTTTTCAAACAAGCTTGTTCCTAAGTCCTTTATCTCGAAAATAAAAGCACTCTTCAGTTAAAAAAAATAATAAAAAAGTGCGAGAGTAGAGGGGGAAAAAACGTTTTGTTTCATTGCTTTAACGCAAGAGGCATTTAATTGAAATGGATGGATCCTAGAAATTCGTGGAAACTTGACTAATGTGACAACCTACGGAGTTTAAAGAAACCCTTAGTTTTTTTCCCTCTAAGATTAAACATAAGGGGGAAAAAGAGTATTTACTTTTTTCATTACGTAGATAAATTTAAAGGTTCGAAGAACAATCCGTTTGCGTCATTTTCAGGAACTTTTGCTCTTAATTTAAAGTCAAAATAATTTGAAGTTATGAATCATGTACCAATTGCGTTTGAAGGTTAAAGGTAAGGATGCCCAATTTAAATAATAAATGATTCATTGATATATCGAGTCAGGCATTAATTTAAACTCGAATCGTTTTTTTTTTCATATATATATATATATATATATATATATTTAAACTAAAATTCTTGTCACTTAATCTGAGAAAGTGTTCCAAGTAATATATTTTCTAAAATAATTTTCTTGACGTTAAGTTATTATTATTACTATTATTTCATAAATTACCTTAAATTCCGGCTTATAACACCCATCTTAACACAATAAATAAGATCTAAATTTACGGTAGTATACGACGGATATAAAAGTGAGGGCTTTAAATATTAAAAAAAAATTAGCATAGAAAAAAAAAGAAAAAAGACTTCTATATATATCGAAATGCTGTTTATTTAAGGAAATGCCCCTCCTTATGAATTTAAATTGTTGCAATTCTAGAAGAGAATATACTAGTTTTTTCTAAATCTTAAAATAATACCTCAAATAAACGACTTCAAAGCATAATAGTATTGCATATGTATATTTCAGGTTTCTTCGTTAAAAAGGGGATGCGCGCTATGCGGCGAAAATTCTTAAGAGTTAAAAAATGTAGCTGGGAAATATAGATGTTCGTGTGTGACACTCCGCATTTTTTACGGTAAGGACAAACAGAATAAGGATTTTTTCTTAAACTCTTCTTTCAATTTCAAAATTTTTAAACATTTAATATTTTAATTTAAAATAGATAATACCTTTATTTTAAAAGACATGTGTTTTAACATTTAAATGTATGCTGCATATCGAAGTCTAAATACATACTAGAGAGAAAACGAATGTTAGCAAATTTCTTCTAAAAAATTTTACCACATACAATATATTCTATTTGAACTAAATTAACTTGTAATGTATATTTTTTTAATAATTTTTGTTATCTGTTTCTAAACTCCCCATTCAGAATATATTATTATACTATATAATTGCTACTTTTAACCACTTAATAAAAATTTAATCTAATAGTATATTTTAAATAATTGAGTAGTTGTGGATTAAGTTATTTACTTGTTCTAAAAAATATTCATAATTCCTGAGCAAATATTTTTTCACAAATGTTTGTATATTATCCTTCAGCAAAAATCAAAATAACAGCTTAGTTTTATGATAAACGCTGCTAATTTCCTTTTTTATAAAGTGAAAGCGTTAAGATATTGCTATAACTGAAGCACTTTTTTTCATTACTCTATGCATTTAAATAGCCGAATTTTTAATTGCTGCATATGAATTTTTCAGACATCTTTTAGAACATTGTATTCATTTCAACACAATATAATTAGTTACCAGTCTATTTTTTTTAAAGTGTCTCCTGCGTTTTATTTATAAAGTACTAAAACAACTAAAATTAAAGAGCTCTTATATAATACAAAAATAAATAAAAACATTAAAAAACAAATAAATAAAACAAAATTAATTGCTATTAATGCCTCTAACAATATCCATTGCAACTAGACAAAATAACAATTTTTATTTCCTAAGGAAAAATAAATTTCGATATTAATTGATAATTTAATTAACTTAATTAACAAAGTTAATTAGCCACAAAGAATAAATTTTTCCAATATAGAAATCAATGCTTCCTTCAGGCATCTGGATTTCAAATCTATATATATAAAGGAGAAAACGACTGACTAATCACGATATCTCTGGAACTATTCAAGCTACAGACTTGAAATTTGGTAGACATGTTCCTTTCATAGAGTAGACATTCACTAAGAACGGATTTTCCAAAATTCGAAATGCAAGGGGCGTTACGGGGGATTAAGTGGCGTTATAAATAATTGTTTCCATGTTTAAACTATTCGATGTACAATCTTTAAATTGGGTAAGCAGATTTCTTTCATAGAGTAGAGATCCACTACAAAATGAGTTTAGTGAAAATCATCCCCCAAGGGGCGTTGCGGGTGGCTTAGGGGGCGTTATAGATGATTATTTCCATTTTTAAATTATTTGACGCATTGTCTTTAAATTTGATAGATTCCTTTCCTAGAATAATGGTCAGTTACGAAACGGGTTTTGTGAAAACACACCTATAAGTGGCGTTTCGGGGGATTAAGGGGCGTAATAGATAAATATATCCGTTTTTAAACTACTTCACCTACCTGCTTGAAAATTTGTAGGCAAGTTTCTTTCATGGAGTAAATATCCGCTTCAAAATGGATTTTGGGAAAATTGACCCCCAAGGGGTGTTGCGGGGGGGGGGGTTAAGGAGCGTTATAAATTCCGATTTTTAAGCTATTAGACGTACAGTCTTGAAACTTAGTAAGTAGATTCCTCTCATAGTGTAGAGATCCGCTACAAAATGGGTTTCGTGAAAATTGCCCCCAAGTGGCGTTGCGGGACTTATGGGGCGTTATAGATAATTATTTCCATTTTTGAACTACTGGATGCACAGTCTTGAAATATGATAATCAGAATCCTTTCATAGATTAAAGATCTCCTATATAATGTGTTTTGTGAAAATCGACCCCTAGGTGGTGTTGCGGAGGCTCAAGGGGCGTTATTGATAATTTTTATGCATTTTTAATTTATTGGATGCACAGTCTTCAAATTTGGTAAGAAGATTCCTTTCATAGAGTGCAGTTCCCCTACAAAATGGGTTTTGTGAAAACAGAATCCCAAGTGCCGTTGCGGGGGCTCAAGTGGCGTTATAGAAAATTATTCCCATTTTTAAACTATTAGACGTACAGTCTTGAAATTTGATAAGCAGATTCCTTTCGTAAAGTAGAAAACCGCTACAAAATGGGTTTCACGAATATCAACTACCAAATTTATTTTCGGGAGATTAAGAGACTTAATCGATAAATATTTCCATTTTTAAACTATTAGATATTCTTGCTTGAAAATTGGTAGGCATGTTCCTTTCATGGAATAGAGTTCCCCTAACAAAGAGTAAAACGAAAATTTACCCCCAAAGAGGGTTTCGAGGGGTCAAGAGGAGTTATAGGGAAAAAAATGTTTTTAATTGTTAGACCCATATACTTGAAATTTGTTAAGCATGTTTCTTTTGTTCAATAGGGATCCACTAAGAATGTATTTTTCGGAAATCTGATCCGGGGGGCAGGGGTTACTGGGAAGTATTGACAAAAAAATTCCTTTTTTCGAACTACAAGGACTATAATAATGAAATTTTGTTTGGATTTTTTCTTTTACTGAATAGAAATCCGCTAAGAGCGGTTGTTTTGGAAAACGGCTCTCAACGGGATTACGGGGATATTGATAGTAAAACTTTCATTTTTTTCTGTTAGATTTAGACTTGAAATTCAGCTTGCATGTTCAATTTACGGAATAGAGATCCACCGAAAATTGGTTTTGCGGGAATCCACTTAGTTGTAGGGTTACGGAAGAGAAAACATCATTCTAAACTTCAAATTTAGAGATTTTTTAGAAAATACAAATTAGATGGGTTCTGCCCTTTTTTTTATCAAGAGGCGACAGTTATAGGTATATGTATATTTTTCAATACAATCTAATTATTAATGCTAGGACTTATATATCAATAATTTATCTATATACATAAACAGTATAAATTTATGAAACGTCATGGAATACCCAGCGAAGCGGGTGGGTAATGGCTAGTTTATTATAATTCAGCTGGTATTTTAATAAGTTATCAGAATTTTAAAGGTAGTTTCATATGTGTTAAATGAATATCTCAAACTTCTTACAATGAAGCATTTGAAAATTTCCTTTGGAAACTATTGAAAGTTTGCAGTGTTAAGTGATTTCTAATTGCTGTCAATTTTACAGGGAGAAACACTAGAAATTTGTATTATTAAAAATTTTGAGTAATTAAATAAATTTATATACGAGTAAATTGAAATGTAAATACAAAAACTATTAGGTACATATAATTAGATTTCTGCTGTTACATGGAACCCCTTAAAGCAGCGTTTCTGATACTGTGGGGGTGGAAACTGTTTTAAAGCAGCGTTTCTGGGGGGGCATGGGGGGCACTTAGCATGGCAACTCTACAAAGAGGAGGCGAGCACATTCAAATGTCAAAAACAAGAGATTATTTGAAAAAATATATTAATTTACTGAAAGTATAAGCAAATAAAATACATTCTGGCATAATAAAAAAATTAAATATACATTTACACTGATATATTACACTTATAAATGTATTAGTGCTACGCAATGTATTTTGTAATTAGGTTTACAATACTAATTTAAGAATAATTTTAATAATGTCGATTGACCCGAGTGTCACTTATAAAATTATAAACAAAAAAATAACACTTTTTTATAATGCGTTTGGTGTATAATTGATCCCTTAACTGCAGATTAAAAGATACGCGATTCGCTTCCCAATGCCAATCATTTTCCACGTAGATGCGTATGCTTGATGTATTGAGGAAGGGGAGGAATAAGAAGCAAATAATCTGAAATAAATAAATCCTTCTCAAACATTGTCAAGATTCTTTTATTGCATTCCAAAGTCTTCGGAACAATTTTATGGATAGCAGTGATAGAAATGATCGTACTTTGGAAATACGTATATATACGTCCAGGGAAATTAACACTTTGACTAAGAGGGACGTTTTTATACTCTGTGTGACTTAAGAGGTTGAGGTGGTAGTGTCGCAGATTTTTTTGCCTCGAAGTACACTATTATTGAATTCAATACATTGTTTTTGTATGTGAAGGAAACAATGAAAATTATATGATTATATATTGAGTTGTGGATATTGAAACTTTGAGAAGACCTGCATTAAAGCAAAAACTCATGCAGATTTCTCCATTTCATCAGGGCATATTCAATACAAAATCGTTTTGTCTGAAATCATGGAGTCTGAGAGAATTTATATTAGATACAAATCGTAACTATTGGCCGGATTATAATGAATTAAGTATTGTGGGAAGTATATACCGTTTAAGGGGTGAGCTACATTTTTTTCACGTTAATCTTCAGAATTACTATAACCAGATTCGAACAAAATTTAGAATGTATAATATTGATACAATATTATTATTATTTATACAATTCCTAAGAAATAGTTTAAAAGATAATAAATATGTTTATTCTGTTAATTTATTGATTTTTAAAATTTCGAATGCATTTGCCTTTAAACCAGTAATAGTTATGCTATTTTTTGTTAACTGTGGTAAAGATTGATCACTTTATTAATAATGATAGATTTTTGACGAATAGATACAAATAGATTATAACAAAATTGTCTTTATAATTTATTCTATTTCAGTTATGGATATAATAAAGTTTTCATTATTTTATTTACAGATGCTGCACTGTAAAGAGCTATCTAAATGAAGAGAAAATATATATTTATGAAATTGCTAATAAAAATTAAAGACAAATATCAAGATTTATGAAGCATTCTAAAGCGGTCATTTACACTCATGCCCATAAAATAAGGATAATGCAAGTTCAGGCAACTAAAGAGTCATAAGCAAAACAAATGTGACTTATTTTTAAAGCCTTTTTATTAAACAAAAGGTAAAGTGCAAAAAAGATGCTATGTGTTTTATATTATCAATAAAAATTGCGGTTTTTGCTTCCTGGAGCAAATTGAAAAAATAACCTATTTGCAAAATCCAATATTACATACTTCGTATGATTGCCAATACATATTTTATCTCTCAGACAATGCAATATAGTCCGTACAACGGCTAGACATTATGAGTATCAAATTATTGATCAGATCTTGGGGAATATTTCACAACTCATCAAGCAATATTCTTCGAAGTTCCAGTAGACATGAAGGAGGTAGTTGACGGGCTGCAACTCGTCTATCAAGTATGTCCTAAGCATTTTCTACTGGATCCAAGTCCGGTGAGAATGCTGGATAGTCCATACGTGTAATACCCGCCAATTGGAAGCATTCGTTTATGATGTTTGCATGGTGGGAATGGGTGTTGTCATCCATAAACACAAATTTTGTTGTCCTGGCTCCCCACAGCAAACGTACTTGTTGTTTTAGATTGACGTCCCGATAGGTTTGGCCTGTAAGATAATGACACGATAAAATTAAAATATACATAAATACTAGCCGTTATCCACCCGATTTGCTGGGTTTTTCCTGGAGTTGTATGAAATATAATGTTTTTCTATAAATATATAAGTAATTGATATATAAGTTCTGGCACTAAACGTTCAATAGTATTGAAAAAAATTCTTATAAATCGCATCGCTTTATTTAAGAGGATAAATAGATAAAATAAAGATAATAAATAAATAAATTTAATAAAGATAGCATAAATTTCTAAAATTTCAGTAGAATTATAAAACACACTCCCGTAACCTTCTACTCCAACGTGATTAATGCAAAACTCGTTTTTTTTTGGATCTCTATTAACGAAAAAAACATGATTGTCAGATTTCAAACCCTAAGCCTTAAAGTACAAAATTTGATATTTATATAACCGTCAACCACGTACGCTCCTTGAGAGTCGATTTCCGTTAGATATATTCTTAGCTGATTCCAATTCAACAAAAAATACATGCATAAAAATATCATTCCTGTAGGCATAATAGTTCAAAAATGGGAATTATTTTTATCTTTCCGTCCCAGTAACTACACATTTCATATGTGAATCTATTTCCATAAAATGTGTTCTTAATGGATCGCTATTCAACAAAGGAAGTATGCGTACTAAATTTCCAGTATGTGAGTCTAAGAATTCAAAAACAGAAATTTTTATCTGTAATACTTCAGTAGAGGTCAGCTCACAACCTCCTTGGAGGTCAATAGGATTATAACTGATTTTTACTCCATAACATTAATATCTCTCCCAAGTCTTAAGTGGGTAGGTCTAACAGATTTAAAACGGCATCTTTATAATGTCCCTTATCCTTTAACAAACCCATCAGACGAACTATTTTCGTAAGCCTCTTTTTAAATGGGTCTCTACTCCATAAAAGGAACATGCCTGCAAAACTTCAAGTCTGTAGATTTAACAGTTTCGGAGATACGTGATGATTAGTTAATTGAATGTGTGACAATTTTATCCTTTATACAGCCTCTGACAATAAAATTCTGTGATTTGTCTTTTAACATTAACGTGAATAAAATATTAATGAAAGTTACCTTACTGTTCTTAGGAATGGTCACCTCCCATAAATATGCATCCCTGAGATCTGTTATACATGCCCTGGAAACTTTGCAAAAAGTCTTCATTCGGGATGGAATTCTAAAGCCCCGTCACGTTTCGTTAGAATATAGTCAAATCTCTTTCCTTTCAAAGCGAGTTTGAGTCGTGGGAATAGGAAGAAGCCTGATAGATTGAGATCTGGGGAGTATGGAGGATGTTCAGTTTGCCCCACCCCCTTTTTTTCTAGGAATTGTTTGACGACATCGGCTGTGTGAGGGTGAGTAATGACGTGAACGAAAAACCATGATCCTTGTTGTGCGTACTGGAGTCTTACCCTGAGTAGAGTACCCTGAGTTTCCTGATAGGGTCAAAACAACGACTTGTACACACATTTCATTGACAGTATTTGATCTTCATAAACACGTACTAGCATTGTATAAGTTTGTTTGGTGTCTTACAACAAAGCTGTAAATTGATAGTTTGTTCATTCATTTTCCTTTCACGGTTAAGAGCTTATCCATTAAACAAGCACTTTTTAAAAGAAGTCTTACCCGAAGAACAAGCGGTGCTCAACTGAACAAAATGGAGATAGGCGGGCAATACCTTCAGCTACGCATGTGCACCGTTTTGTTTCACCAGTGTTGCCAGATCAGCCGTTCTGACTTCCTTCAGACATGATACATTCTTACTTAACTTTATTTTCACAGGTTGCATATACACTTAACTATTTGGTGGCTTTATTATTTCGTAGTTTCTAAAAGTGGAGTGGCCCCTTAATTTATTTACGGATATGTGTTTCACAGAATAAAAGTGTTGGAGTATCTTCTGCTATTTTAATGTTAAAACCTATAAATAGTTTTGGTCATTTTATTTTCTAATTAAGAGTTTTAATGACAAAATATGCTGTATGTGTTTTCTTTTGAAAGAGCAATGTATATTGTACATATTTTGAACTTTTAACTTCATTGTTTGAAGAGGTAATAATGCATTGCAAAAGAGTTCTATTAATTTTGTACTAGGATCTTTTTTGTACAGCAGGAAAATCTTCGAAATGGAGAATTTACACGTGATAAAATAATTTCGCTAAAGCATTGGCATATATTGAGCTAAATATCACTAATAACCTACAAAATCCAATAAGCTTAGGAAGTTGAATTATGCAAGACTGTGATTACAGCTAAAGGTAATCAAATATGTTTTTGCATAAGTGCATTCTTATCAACAACTATGTAACTATATTAATTCTATATTTTGAAGTACTATAATATTGACCTTTAAAATAACCGGTAAAATAAATCAATATCATTGATTAGCTATGTCATCCACCACTCTTTGAAATCAATATTCAACTTAAATTAATACTCTTGAGGATGACAAGAAAATTAAGATATTATATATTCATTGATTACACAGCCAGGAAATAGTAAAATTTACTGTTTCACAATTGCAGCGTTAACGAGCAAAAGCAATTGGGAAAACGTTTATTGGGGAAGCGATGCGCAAAGCTTCAAAGTGAAAGCAATAATGAAACGAGACTGCTTGAAAAATAATAGTTATAGGATTTTGAAACAGGAAATATTTCTCGAGTTATTATTGATAATCATTAAGTGGTATTTTCATAAGCACGCTGTCGAGGTCTTTTGAGCATACTGAAGAGCTTCACGATGGAATCGAAAATTTTAATTACAGAAATTTGAAAGCAATTGTATAAAAATTAATTTTAATTAGTAATTGATTGTTAAAGAGTTTAAGTTATGGCGCAGTTTAAATAAATGATATTCTTGCATAATTTTTACTGTCATAATTGATTCAGAAAAAAAGTTTATGCTAAATTTAATGCTACTAATTGACAAATTAACTTTAAACAAATATACTTAACATGTAAAATACATTCGATGTGATATTTATTATCTTTGGATATATTGTATATGCTATATTTAAAAGTATTAATTATCTCACGTATAAAGGTTTAGTTTACAGTTTTCAAATAAATATAGTGTGTTAAAGTTTATGCCTATAAAAAATTTGTTATTATTCAGTTTTCATTAATTAGTTTCCGTTTTTATATTTCATAAAAAAAAATTAATACATGAAAACGCTTATTTTTTTTATATTTTTTATGTATTATTTGAGTTCATTGTAAAAAAATAACTTTTTAAATCTTCTCATTATAGTACAAGTTTAATATTTATTTTAATCAAAAAAATTTTTTTTGTATTGCAAATTAGAAAATCGTACTTCCCTTTATCAAAAAGTTTGAAAATATTTACTTTTTGAGAGTCGTATTTAAAGATATCAATAATAAAGTAATTTTAACTTTTTATGTGTGCTATCCATCTTTTCAACATGTCCATTTTAAATTAATTGCAACATTATATTAGAAGTAAATTTTCAATAATGTTATTTCACATTCATCGAAATTACTTCTAAAAAGTACAGTGTAAAAAACACGAATATCACAATTCAAAAAAAAAAATATTTTAAATTTGCGTAAAAAGTTGTAATATGTCTTAAGTTGATTTATTTCTTCAGAAAAGTAGTACTAGTTACATATATCATATGATTAATTGTGTAACATTAGAAAAGATACGGAAAATTAATTACATCTCCACATTCTAATAAATATTTTAAAAATATAATACCTGAAAAATTCCTTGAAATCATATTGAAAATAATACTTGAGGTATAGAAGAAAATTATTAACACAGCTATACTAATTTTTTCTTTAATATTACTTTCAATCACGGTGTACTTCTAAGTTACAACTTTTAAGTTTGGGAAAATTATGGAGTTTTTTAAAAGAATTTCATTGTAATATGCCATATGTATCTCCTCACACACACGCAATATCTCATCTTAATCTCTTGGTGCAGCTCCACACCACTCCACCCGACGCAAATCATTCCTCAGAAACTCCCGCAGTTATTCCCAGTGTTACTACTCTGATGACAGCAGAGTAATCAACAAGTTCAAACAGGAACTATGCCCAGGTTAAGCAAAGCGAATTGGATAGCATGCTACTGCTGACGGGTCTCGTGATTAATTACGAAACTGGAGATTCGTTGTAATTATACTTTGTACCCAACACTCGCAGCAACAGTGGCTGTGCTGAAAGGATTAATAATTGAGGGGATGCCAAAAATGGCAATTATTTTAAATCACTGTATCCCCTTATAGGAATTTTGTGACCCAACGCTAAATAACTCTAATAGGGCCCAAATGCGGAGAATGATTAGATTTACGGAGTCGATAAAGTTAGTTTACACTTGCTCTGTATAAAATAGAAATACTTTAATTAAAAAAACTGTTTCAAGCACTAAACTCTTTACAATAAACATATATGTATACGTTTTATTTAGTCTTTACAAAAAACACATTATATAAGCTGTAAAATTATATTATTATTAAAATTTGATTTTTTTTAATCCGCACATTGTTACTAACGTGATGAAAGTGTTGAAACCTAAAAAGCGTAGCACACATATTTCTGTCAATTTATTGTATAGTTTCTTGGGATAATGTTTCGGTACTTTCTCATGAAACTTTGGAACTTTTGGAGGAAAAAAAATTGTTGAAAATTTAACCCTTTATAAAGCTATTTTTTTCTGAAAATGTTATGTTAAAATATCTTTGGTATTGGGATTGATTACTAAAAATAAATTCATTTGGCTTAGTACATAAATTAATTTGATTTCTATTTATTTTGGTAGGAAGTTTGTATCCCACCCCCCACTGAGAGATGTGCAAAGGCAAAACTCTTATGTTTTGAATTTCTTTTTATGTTGCATTACGTGTTATTATAAAATAATATTTGAAAACACTAAATTCTACAAATGGAGTTTAATATAATCTGCACTCAAGCATTTAAGAATTAATGCATATCGCTTTCCTTCAAATTTCAAATAAATAGGGATCAACACATTGTGGGAAAATGCAAGCTGTACAAACGTATCTTGTTTTCATCCCATATGCTTTCTTAGATCACAGAAGGCAACGTTTGCATGTCTTTTGTAAGACTGACATAGAGTTCTCAATTTTAGTCAATATTACATCATGTGAAACAAATTTCTAGCACCTCAAGAAATTTAAAGTCATTCTTGGCATTTACGACTTGAAAATCCGGAAATCAATTTTCCTTGCTAGCCGAAGTCATATTGCACAAACCATAGGAAGAAAAAATAGCTTCCCGTAGACATTTAAAAATTAATGTATATGATGTATACTTTCTAAGTAAATGTAAAGGTCTAATTCAGCATTTCTCAATTTCTTGGGAGCGCTCCCCTTGTGGTGTGCGATAAGCCAACATGGGGGCGCGATCATATCAAAAAGTCGAAAATAAAAACAATATTTATATAAAACAATTATTAATTTACTGAAAGGAAGCAAAACAGAATACATTTTAGCGTAGTAAAAATTAAAATACACATATACAATGATATAATATATGTATAAATGCATCAGTACTGCTCATTGTATTCGATAATTCATTTATTAATATTAAGTTAAGAATTAGTTTAATAATTAATAGTGACTCCCATTGGCTTGTCATTCATAAAATGTAATACTTATATTTATAATGTGTAGTGTTTATAATTAAAGTCGTATTAATTCAACGTATCATTTCGAACGCTCACTCACTAATATGTGGGAAAACAACACAATCCGTTTATAATAGCGTCATTGCACTGACAATCAACCAGAGATACGTGTGTGCTAGTATTGAACTCTAAGACTACAGCTGCGGTTGTGGTTGAACGAAACGATGCTTATATGCCTTACATACACAAGCAGACACCACTAAAGATGAAATAGAGGAGAGGGAATTGACTTAAAATGTTAATACTAATTTGCAAATATTGATGAATCTTAAAGAAGTGATTATAAGCATTTTTAATTTGATTATAAGTAATTACTTTTTCTGTTACATCTGCAAGAGTGTATAATGTCTGAACGCTTAAACCGTTATATTGTTTCATCATTAGATTATCATGATACTAAAAAGAAAAATCATTCGCTCACTGTAAGGGCTGGGTTTTAAGGAATTGCGTAACAAGTTGTTAATATTATTTTATATAAAATTACTTGTCTAGACACTACATTTCTAGTTGTAATGAAACTTTATATGATGAAACTGTTACAAAGGAAAAGCAGACGGAGTAAATAATGCTTTGCTAAAAATAATACAACTTCTATATGAAACATATTGCGTTTTTTGATGAGAGATGTAATGGATGTCTTAGTTCAAAACTATTGCGCAATTCAAAAAATACAGAATTCATGCTGATAAGTTTATTCCATACAGTAAAAATATTTATTTATTCCAAGGTTTTCTTATACAAAGAAAATAACCAAGGAAATGCGCCTGACAAATATATGATTATTAATTCCAACAGTGTCTGACATCGGAAAACGTGTACACCAGGTATTTTTTTTTCCATTATTTATGGAACGTGAACTTGAGAGTATACTTTATTTCATTAAATTTTGAGCTGCATTGCACAGTTATTAATCATATAACTAGCTGCAAGTCCCGGCGTTTCACGGACTTTTACCGAGTGTGTGTATAACTTTTTGACAATAAAAATTTCCTCTTCCCCTCTCGCTCTCGAAGCGATTACTTCCTGGTGTGTGTATGATTTTTTTTGTCATTAATCTTGTCTTTTCAAAATTTCTTCTACCCCTATGCCCCGTAGGATGGTATGTTTTCCCTCCACTTAGCCCGGTGCTGCACGGGCTTTTTCCGAGAGAGTATAACTTTATATATTCCAATATAAATTTCCTTTTTCCCTCTGGATGCCATCACTTCTGGATGAGGGTGCATGCGCGATGTGTGATTTCTATAATGTCATTGAAATGATTTTTTTACGAAATGACTTCAATTTGTTTTCCTTTGCAGACAATTTCTTTTCCTTCAGCTTAGCCCGGAGTTTATTTCATGTGTAAGACTCTTTTTCAGTCTTTTTCCCCCAGTGATAAGATATTTCTTTAAATATCAATTTTCGATTTCTAATTTACAAAACTAATGTAGTTTTATCTACAAGAAAAAGAGGCAATGTACGGTTTTATTATTAAATAATTAATTTTGTAATAAATAATAAATAAAACTTATTTCGTTTTTTTAAATATTAATTTTTATCATTTTTTTTTAAATAATGAACGAAAAAAATTATTACCTTTAACTATTGAAATGACTGCTTATTTTTGCATGTTTGTTTGTTCCATTAAAAATATTTAACTGTAAAGAGAGTATGGGAGAGGAAACCTAGACATTTGTTTGCATTCTCTGTATAAATAAAGATTAAAAATTTAAATAATACTATCTGATAAGAACAGAGCAGTATTTTTACTAAATTGCTTTTATAAAAATAAAGAAAAGTATCAGTTGACATGCACCAGAAAGTTGTCTATCCGCTCGTGCTACATAAGCCCTCAAACTCTGGAACTCTCTCGAAGATTTACCACAATTAGTTATTACTGGCATTTGGTGATTTTGGGAGTTTTTTTCGTTGCATTTTCATGGCTCCTTGAAATGGAAAAGTGTAAGAATATTTTGTACATAAAAAAAAGGCAAAAAAAAAAAAAAAAAAAAAAAAAAAAAATTTCAAACTTACAAATTTTCATTAATTTTTTAAATACCTTTTATAATATTCCATCTCAGTTTAACTCGGTAGCGTCGAGAAATATATATACAATTTACCAATATACTTTAAAAATAGTTATAACTTTCTTTCTTTCTATTTTTTTGGAATTTAAATCCAAGAAAATGCATAGAAATTTGTAAAAAATTTAAAACATTGTAGAAATTGGGATTTTAATAATATATTTCAAGTAAATCACATGTTAAAAGCATTTATTTTTAAACAGAGTGAATTAATACAGCCGAAAGAGCAAGGTTATGAAATTCCAGTTCGGATGAAAATTGATTTTCGACGCCAACTTATATCATTGTTGTAACAATAACATTGTTGCAACAATAGAGAAAAATCAAAGTTGGCACCGAAACCCGTTTTTTAGAGATTTTAATTAATATATTTTTAACTAATTACAATATCGGAATATAAGTGGTCAAAACGGCTTCCTCGGATCATTCCCAATCTTATGGTACCTTCGGCGAGTTTTTTGCGCTTATCGGTTCATGAGAAGATAGACACACATAGATAGATAGATAGATAAGTACATAGATACGTTTGTTTACCTACGAATTTTAATTGTGTAGATTTCTAATGTTTTCCTTATAATACAAAATATTATTTCTCTGATAAAAGCTTTAAGGAACGCCAAATTAAGGATTCAGGGAAATATTCTAGTAATATGCTATTTACACACATCCATGTATGAACCGAATAATTCAAATCATAACGCGCACTTTTAACACAGTAAAAAAAAGACGATCAAAACTTTCCGGTGCGCTCTATGCGCCGGATATAAAAAATGGCAGATTTAAATATTAAGAAAAGATAAATTAGAAAAAATTAAATTGACATTAATTTAGAACAGCGATAGTCAACTTGTGGCCCACCGGGCCTTTTGAAATTACCTGGCCATGGCCCATTGCTCTGAGAAATTCATTTATTTATGAAAATTGGGTGGTAAATTATTTGATAAAAAATTAAATTTAACACGTTTGCTTTTTGCTGTTGATGTCGTATGGTTGCGAATCGATATTTTTTTCTTCTGATTAGTGATAAGAGACAACAGGGAAGTAGCCGCCATTTTAATACTGGAACTAATTTTTAACTGTCTTTCATATTTTAGCAGCGAAAAATATTCGAAGAAAATAGATTGTTTCAAGACGATGAGAAGTTGACTATTTTGTAGTGAAAAACAAGCATGAATCAGTAATTGATTTATCACGAAAGTATATTTAAAAATACCAATAAACAGGAAACTTTCAATGACACTTTTCCTCGAAAATATCTTTCAAGAGCTGATATAACTAGTCTTTCTTGAACATTCTTTGCAATAGCAAAACAGTGTTTTGTTTGAGCTAATATCACAGGCACCCTATGAAATTTTTTATATCATTGTTAATCATATGAAACTGTTTACTGATGCAGAAATTGTGGAAGATTGATTCTTAAATACTTCCAATTTCAAAAAATTCAGAGACAAAAAAAAATATAAAAAATAATAATTAAAAAGACAAAATAGAAGTTTTGATGTTTTGATCAATTTCCAAATTTTAAATTTTCTATTAAAGCATTTCTCTCCCCCCCTCCTCCAATAATCCTCATGTTGTGGCCCTCGTGAGATAGCTAACATATGTATACAGCCCGGCAGAAAAGAAGTTTGAGTATCCCTGATCTAGAATGACGAAATATCCTGCAGCATGGCACTAAATTTGTCTCCCATTCCCATTTTACTTAAGCCGTAGAGTTACAGTTCTAGAAGTATACAATTGTTCAAATGCCTGGGATAATACTTTAAATAAATGACTGACTTCAAATGATAAGGACATCGCATATGTACATTTTTATCACTTTTTAAAAAAAGAAAGGTGAACGTAATATTGCAAATATACTTAAAAGTTTTTTTTTTTAAAAATGGATTACGAAAATATAAATGCGCGTAATAATGCACAGTATCATACGGTATGCATATGAGCAAATAAGAAAGTAAATATATTCCTTTTAATTACTAATTTTTAAAAACATAATATAAACTTTTATATAAAAATTATATTAGAAAGTAATCAACTGCTTTTTGTTAGGTTAAAGAGCCTGGTCATATTTTCATAAATATAATGAATGCTATTTGATATCTTTAATTCTTTGTAATGAATTTTTTTCCTATTCTTCTCCAAAAAAATTTGCATTATTTTATCTAAAGAATAATAAGCACTGTAGACAAAACCTCAGAAGTACAAAATAAATTTGATTATACTGTATATACATATATGCATTTTTGTATAATTCGCCTTTAAAAAGAACAATGTACAACGGGGAAAATTCAATGTGAAGTATATAACATCATATAAAAGAGAAGTGGTAATTTTTTAAGCAGCTTTAATATGCAAGGGCATTACAGCTGACTGAGTATTCAGTGAATATTCCTTACGTGCTCCAAGAGAGTTCAATATGCTTCAGACTGTCTTAATTGCTGGCAATTTTGTCTCATTAATCATGCATACACAGCTTCTTTTTTCTGCTGAGGTAATGAAGGTCACACAAAATCTGTCAATAGATCACCCAACAAAAGATCCGCATCGTCCCAAGTCGTTAAATATCGAATGATGATCGCACCACATTTTACGATTGATTCCAGTCTCTATATTTGAATAGCTTATCATCTCCGCCGCCCTAAGGCAAAAAGAAAAGAGCATACAAAAAACAAACAAAGGATATCGGATCGAAATTGTATCGATCCAAGGGGTGTTTCCTAAGGCACAAAAAATGCCCTCCATGACAGAGGATAACATCCGGGGCACTGGACAAGTGCCTGGGAACGAGAAGGGCTGGAGAAAAGAACTCGATGAAATACATAACGAAAGGATGGAACAGGAAAAAAAAAGTGAATGATTTCTTTCTCCTTTTTTCGACTTTTTCCTTGGCTCTTTCCATATCTTTCATCTTTCTCTTATCCGAACTTCTTTAGTAAACGGATGCAGGCTCAAAGACTCGATTTTGTTTTAAAGAAGAAGACCCAGTGATGTATTGTTTGTGGAATTATGAAAATCGGTTACGTAAGCCCGGTTTTCTGGAAAGTTATTTTCAAATGCTGAACAGAAATCGAGTAGAAATTTGAACAAGGCAATATCGCAGATAACTTTTTAGCATCGTAGCTCTAAAGCTATCGATGTATTCCTAATAAAAATGTTGAGAAATCAGCATGGAGCAAAATGTGTTTTAAGTTTTTCCTTTCTGCATATTAATATAAAAGAAGTTATGTTTCCCACATTATTTATAATAAATTGATATATTAATTTAACACAGAAGATGTAATAAACGTGTTTTTTGTCATATTTCCGTCATTTTCGTATATAACGTACTGTTAAATTTTTGTACCTTATGAATACAACTAAATTAACTTAAGTTATTGAAACTAATCTATTATAAATATATATGTACATTCGGGACAAAACAATTAGCGCCCCAAGAAATAATTGCGGGATTGTAACGAAACTCGGAAGGAATGTACATGTCGGGAAGATATGCAAATGATTAGAAATGCAGCATGATTTCACATTACGAATAGCCGGTAGAAGGTGTTTAACGTCTTTCTCCGTGAAGTATAAAACAAGTAAAGAAAGACCTTTGAGTGTGGTGAATCATTTAAAAACGAAGGGCTGAGGTATACATACCATTACGTCATTTTCGAAGGTAATAGAAGCAGCTTTCGCCGTCTGATAGGGGGAATATTATCGGCATGATGGAAGCTGGGTGGAGCAGCTAAGCGAGTAGCTCGTCCATTAGGCCGTTCTGATTGTATTGTGAGGAGTTGTTGGGACCAGTGGATCCGAGAGATGTAATTTACACGAAGAACAGGCCCAGGATGCCCTCGACAGACCAGTCGTCGAGAAGACCGCCACATCATAATAAATGCATGCGTGCAGCGAACTGCTTCATCGGCCACCATCCAGGCACAGGTAGCACCTTCATTAGGAGGCCCTGTGTCTTCTCGAACCATACGAAGCTGCCTGGCTGAAGGACATATTGGGATTGCGACGCCCATTGCGTGTGCTGCCCTTGCAGTCCACCCATAGACTACTCCGTTTGGAGTGGTGCCACTCACGAGGAAACTGGACTGCAGTGGAATGGAAGCAGGTCGTATTTAGCGACGAAATCCAGATTCAATCTCAGCAGTGATGACAATCGTGTTCATGTGTGGAGACCCCATGGTGAAAGTTTCAATCCTGCCTGCGGTTTACAACTAGACACCGCTCCCACAGCCAATTTGATGGTATGGGGTGCCATTGCCTACAATACACGGTCACCCCTGATACTGCTCCATGGCACAATGACAGCCCAGCGGTATGTCCATGACATCCAGCAACCACATGTGTTGTCACTCATACAACGGCTCCTAGGAGACATTTTTCAACAAGACAATGCTCGGCCTCACTCGGAAAGGGTGTTACAAGACTGTCTCCTCACTGTAACTACCCTTCCTTGACCTACCCGATCCCCAGATTTGTCTCCAATCGAGCATATCTGGGATCATTTGGGACGGAGAGTTGGACATCCTACGAGTTTGAACGAACTAGAGGCAAGGTTGCAGCAAATATGGAACGAAATATCTCAAGAAATGATACGGAACTTTTATGTCTCAATGCTGGATCGCATCACATCGTGCATTTACGCTAAAAGGGGTTCAAAAGTTTTTAAATTCCTTCTTTTGCATTTTTCACTGAAAACAATGATCATGTTTCTTTGATATTCTAATCATTTACTTATATCTAAGTAAACGTTACGTATGTAAAATTTCTTTTCATTTTGACGACTCCTTCGTGGTGCGCGAATTTTTTTTTTGTTCATGAGTGTATATACGTGCATACATATAGATAGATAGATATTCATATATTCATGTATATGCGTGTACACACACATACACTCAAGAGCCAAAACACTATGGCCACTCCTACATTTTGCAATTAACTCCCTTGGATGACGTGGAAAACACGTGATCAGGTGGAAGTTGTATTTAAGTGCTGATGTACAGTCTGAAAAATCATTCTTTCACTTACTTCTGGGTGTGATGAGAAAGTCTGCTGATCTAAGCGACTTTGATAGAGGGCAGATTGTACTGGCTCGAAGGCTTGCAACAAGTATTTCAGAAACTGCATGACTCGTGGGTTGTTCGCATCTACAGTTGTTAGTACTTATGCAAAGTGGATGAATGATGGTGAAACCAGCAGTAGACGACATGGTGTTGGACGTCCCCACACTATCAAAGAAAAGGTCATCGGAGACTGTCTCGCATGGTGAAGCAAAACCAGAGCCAGACAGTGGCTCAGCTGGCAGCCCAATACAATGCAGGGCCAAGTAGAATAGTATCGGAGCACACTGTTCAGCGGACACTTTTGGATATGGGGCTACGCATTAAACGTCCCACTCGTGTGCCTTTGCTGACCAAGTGTCATCACCACCTGCGCCTGCGCTGGGCCCGGGAGCATCGCGAATGCTCCATGGATCAGTGGGGGAGAGTTGCCTGGTCAGATGAATTATGGTTTCTCATTCATCACGCAAATGGCCGTGTCAGGATACGTCATGTTTCAGGCGAACAGTTGCTCTCTCAATGTACACAGGCCAGTGGTTTCGGTATCATGCCTTGGAGGACATTCTCTTGGGCGTCTCTGGGACCCGTGGTTGCGGTAGAGCAGGCCATGAATGCTTCATGGTATCTGAGCATCGTTGCGGACCATTTGCACCCTTACATGGCCTCTGTTTATCCAGCTGGAAATGGAATATTCCAACAGGACAACGCCCCGTGTCACAAGGCTAAAATTGTGTTGGTGTGATTCCAGGAACATGATGCTGAATTTCAGTTAATCTCCTGGCCACCTAACTCACCAGATTTCAATCCGATAGAACACATTTGTGGTGTCATGGGACGGGAGCTCAGAGTTCAAATACCACCATTTCGCAATATCTCGGATTTGCGTGACCGATGCTGAAACATCTGGAGCAATCTGTCTCCTGCCAACTACCAAAGACTTGCGGCATCCATGCCAAGGCAGGTTGAAACTGTGTTGTTCGCCAACGGAAGGCCAACTCGTTATTGACAGGTGGTCATAATTTTTTGGCTCTTTAATGTATATGTATGCAAAAATACATATACTCATATATATGCATATATAAAAAATGTATATAAATAGTTCCACTTCCTTTCTTCTTTACTTCATATTGATAATAATTCCTCACGATGTTTCACTGACTTTTTATATATATATTTAAATAACCCACATTTAAATCGATAGTAGTCATTTAAGTGTAAATTTAATTTTTAGAAGGTTTTACGTCAGATTTTTGTGAGCTGACAAGGACTAATCTGAGAACTTGGCTTGGAGGAAAATTCTTCTTCTCTCAAGTTTCACTTGCTCGTTGAACGCGAGCGTTTGTGACAATAACAGTTTATGAACGTCGTCTGTCCCATGAAATATATTTTCTCTAAAATAATTTATAATTTTATATCATTGTGAGTAAATGAATGTGTCATTACCCTACTATATATCATTTTTGTTACCAAGATAAAAAAAGGGCCTATTTCCCTACATAAACAAAAAGACATACATATACCCTCAACCAATGTTTACTTACCGTAGGTATGAAGATTAATTAAAAACTACGCTTACATTTGTTTCTATTTTGGGGATATAAAAGGCCCAAAATTAATGTACACAGCTGCTATCTCCAAGCCTCAAAAACGACTACAACTGAATTAAGTATTAAATTTAACTGGACATTTATGGCACACACGGGTACGACATTCGATTGAACAATTCTTTGTTTATGACAATATCTGGAGGGTGATCGAGTCTCTCAGCACTTGTGATTAAACGTTTTAAATTCCCCTCCTTGTAGATCTCAAGAATGTCCTAGTAAGGACAGCATCTTACAATATGGAGTAAGTTTGTCCGATTGTGAAGTCTATAAGGCACTCTAGCTGTCACTTGCCTTAAGGTCTGAAAATTGTACCACAAGCTATTTAAAATTACCGACGACAGGAACATGATATATTCATAAACCCGTCGGCTACCCATATCGTCACATCATCATCAGATCATTATGACGGTATAGAAAGACAGAATATCAGGTCAGTTCCAGACACGAATCAAACCATTAAGAGGCTACACGCAAACCCTCGGCGTGTTTAAGAAGTTTTATTTCAGCCAGGTAATCCAAATTGGTTTCCGGACACACCACTAACGCCTCGTATGATTATGCTATAGTATCAGGGTATGTCCAAATAATTAATGCCATGCGCAGAGACAACGCTTTTCCAAACGCCATGAAAGCTCCATTCACCATTTCGCGATCCATGATGTGCCTGCACCACCTTGCCAGACCAATCTTTCATCCCGTCTATACTCTCACGAGTTACAGATGGAGATCCTACAGGGTGTGTTATGTAGGATGCTCCTGAACCCATTGATTCCTGGTTTGCTTCATAGTTGTTTGATTCTGAACAATGAGAATAGAGTAATATCACACCCCTAATAAAACATAATTATGCTGCTATCAAATTAACGACACGTACTTGTAGTCATATTTTCTTCTTATAAGATGTAGCACAAGCTTCCAACAAACAAAATTGGTTGAGATACCTGAAAGAAACCTTTCCAATTAATTCAAGCTCTTTTTGAATTTAAGTCAAGGAAAATTCTGTCGCTTTTTTTAAAACAACGAATTTAATAGAGCAACGCATTAAATGTGCTCTTTCTTTTCATACAATTAAGTTGTCCGTTAATCCGACTCTCAAAAGAATCTTAAGCAAAATATGATATAACTCACAATGGATAGCATATGGAAGATTTTGGAGAAGGAGAAACCTCTCCAGTGAGAGAGAGTCTACCAAGAAACGCAGTGGTCGATTGCTTTAGAAGATTGAACAAACGCTAATGTTTTTGTAAGCATCTCTACAGAATTGGAATGATAATCTCCCTAAACAGTGTTTTATATGGCACCGACCAGAAGATGGCCTGGGATCATTTGAACAGTACGTTTGCACTTTAAATGTGTGACGATATTGTTAATAAGTATTGTTAGAGAGTCAGTGAACAAATGGTTTTGACGCTAATGTTCGTCATTTGTAAAATAAAAATAAGTTATCGTCCCTTCTTCATGGTAATGATATTTATGGTGGTGGCACACACTTACACATACATATATATATATATATATATATATATATATATATATATGTGTGTGTGTGTTTTCGAGAGGACGATGAGTGGCGAGGGTAGTGGCTAAAGTGAGGTGAGGATATACATATAATTCCCAAACACCTTCCCTTCGCCAAATGCCTAGTTTTCTTTTTGCATGTCCACCTACAGTTGCAGCAGGGAATATCAGGAAATGCGCATCAGAATGTGTGTTTCCTGCCCAGTGGGCACCAGTACATTTTTTGACTGTGGGGATTAACCTCATGTATGCTAGTGGTTATCCACCATGCAGGTGGACCAGAGGTGAAGGATTTTCTGCTTGGCTTCCATGCTCTCTAGCTCTCAACCCCTTGAATTTCTTCTTCTGGGGTCACCTGAAATCTCTTGTATATGAGACGCCGATGACTAGAGTGGAAGAACTCATGGAAAGGGTCATCGTCACTTCAACTGACTTCGCCAACACTCCAGAATTGCTTGATGACAATCCTTCGTCCGTCGGTTTCGTCACTGCTATGACCTTCGGAACTACAGCTTCGAACAATTCCTATGACAGGCACTTATCGTTGCTTTTCTGACGTCGAGTTGTGTGTATTGTTCGTATTGTAAAATAATTTACATCTAATAACTATATTTATTTCTTATTATAGCTAATTTCTATTACACTCGACATCACACCATTCATGACGGTTTTTATTAATTAACCGATTTTGTAAATCACCCTTCGAATTTAACTTAATTTTACCTTTAGCTGGTGTAAACCTATATTATTTGGCAATAGATACAATTAAGGTTACCTAATAAGTTTGGAATACTGTTTTTGAAAAAGAGTATAAATGAATTTATTTTTTCATAGTCGGTGTCGTCTAAAGAAGTATACATAATTGTTTTAAAAGTAATATTACGATAAAAAATATTTCAAATGCCAATCTTTGATCAGAATGAAGAAAAAGCAAACTACTTTCAAAATAATCCTCTTTTCATGAAAAATGCATCTCTAGTTAATAATAATCTGCGTATATATAACTAGGACAATAGGACTTCTATAATGGGACTTCCAGATTCACAATATATATATCCAAATTTATTCTAAAAAAAAACATTGGATTTTTTATTCTTAAATATATGTTTTAAAAATTATTAATTAAAACGGACCTTAAAATAATATGAAAAATATTTCTGCAAAATTTCATAAAATTATAGGAAACGTCAGTTGTGAAATTTCATTTTAGAAATGGTTATTATTCTACATATTTATTTCTTAATAAAATGAACTTGAAATAAAAGTTGTTCTTTTCACAGTCATTTCATTTTGATAAGGAGTTCACTTAATGACTAATTCTTATTTACGAGGTCACATAAGTAATTTAACGAAATCTAGACATACATTATTATACTATAGGTATTCAGTTAAAATATTATTGAACACTGTGATAATTAAATGAAAATTTTAAGTATTACACAAGTTGTGCAATTTCTTACCCAATTACAAAAATATTAGCAGAGTTTAATTTTTGCATAAAATATTTTAATTCGAAATTCTTTCTTTTAGAAACCAATTCATATTAATTTGTTTACAATACCTGTAATTATCTTATATGCCAGTTTTCTTAACTGTCGTCATTTTGTTTGTCTAAGTTTTAGAATCATTTCAAAATTCCGTAATATCCGTTTTTAAATATATTTTTTTCTCTTTAACATTATTTGTTGAATTCTTAACTTTATTACTCAAAACTTGCTGAGTTCCCTCTAGTAATTTCTAATTTTTTTTTTTTTTATTAAAAACCTTCTTTTTAAAAAAATAATATTTCTTGATTAAAAAAGATATTTCATAATTATCTTATCAAAATGTGGCAAATTAAGTAAAATATTGCCCAAAAAAAATCCTTTTTCCTCAAACACATATTTTAACTTAATAGAATTTATTTTACTGACTCTTAAAACATTTACTTTTTGAAAGGAAATAAATGTAAAAACTGCAAGCATTGGGAATAAAAGCCTTATATAAAGTCAAAACAAAACAATGACAATAAAAAAATAAATAATTAAAAAAATACTAGTAAAATGCCTTGTTTATTTCACTATTTTGAAAATATTATTATTTCATTTCACGAGTCAAAAGGTTGAAAAAATATCCTAATATTAATACGTTTTTCAAGCTATAGATGAAGATTAATAAATAAAGAAATTTCCCGTTTCATAAAGTTATTTATTTAATAAAAATGTAAAGTGTATAAAAAACCGTATTTAAAGTAGGTGTTATTTCAGCAAAACACTAAACTCTTTATAAATATTGAATTAATAAACGGAAATGTTTTAAGACAATTTGCATCATTCAGTTTTACAGAAAAAAATTTAAAAACAAAAGAATATTTTGCAGGAAAGAATTTAACTATCATTATACTAAATGGGAAACAGGAAATCTGATAAAAATTGCTGTAAAGATTCTTCCAGGTCTCATAGGAATAATTAAGTAAAAAAAAGTTTATCATCTTCCTCTAATTTGTCTTTTTAATGAAATGAAAACATAATTTCTTGTTTAAAAACAGAGTAAATGAGATTTTTGTTTGCACTTGAATCTATTTCGCGTTCATTTCCCAAATTTAATTCCGTTTCTTCTAAGATGGAGGACCATAACTTAAGTAAAATGCGACATCAGAGAAAACTCTGAAAAGCAATTAACTATTCGATAATTATTTCGCAAAAGTTTCCGAGCATTGACTAGTGAATGCAATTAGTTTTTAATGTGTGTGCAATTAATTTTTGAGCTCAAGCGGCCCATTCTGACGCATGCTTAAAAGAATTTTCTAAGTTTGTCTACTATTTCACTGTTGAAAATTGAGAAGTTTCCTTTAGCATTTAATAGCGAATAAAAAAAATGTCTAAAAATAAGATTTTCAAAAGTCATAACAACATTTATATAATGCTAATTTATTTAAACGTAATTCAATTCTATACTTTATTTTTTTGCCTGGATATTTAATAGCTTAAAGATTATTTATGTCTTTATTATGTGTGTATTATCACTGTGAAAATAAAAAATCCTCGAAAAAATCTTATAGATAAAAATATTATATTCAAGAATTGGAGGAAATAAATAATTTCGTCACTTACAATATAATTGTATGTTATTCATGTATTCCAATTTTGTTCTTTTTTTTAATAACTTACCAACCGTAGAATTGAATTATTTGTATGCAGTTTTCATTTATCTAACAATTAAACAATAACTACTGACGATGAATTCTGCAGTCTTGAAATACGGTCGAGTGATCAGTAAGAACCGAGGCTGGGCCACATTCTCCTACATTAATATCACATCAAAATTAGCATTTTAAGCTCCAGAGATTTAACTTGCTATTAGCTACACAACAAGAAATCTCTTGAGTAGGACCTGTACTCAAATGTGTTATTTGAAGAAAATATGATTTTGAAAAATAATTGTAACGGTTTTCCTATTGATAATAGATGAATAATTTTTAAAACATATATACATGGTTATGCATTATACATTCTGAGTAATTTATTATAGAGTGAATAAAATTAGTATATCATATAATTATTTATTGGAAATGTTTCATACATACATCCATATAAATAAAAAATACATGTTCATATCTGTACGCCCTATTTAAAAAAAAAACATTACCGTCATCGAAAATTGTTCAATATACACACAAAGCCATTCCAACTCTTTTACTTGCTATAAAATACTCCAAATTCTTCATAAGAAAAAATTAAAATTTTTCATGTGTTATTATCCTTTATACAAATATTTTCAAAATACATTTCTTTGTTTTCTTTTTACTAAATGTATTAAATTTTAAAAAATGGT
>BMAO01028086.1:0-47901 GCA_019973975.1 Trichonephila clavata
TATAATTATGATAAGTAACTATCTAAACTAAAAAAGTTCATACTTTTCTCTTTTGAAATCAGTGATTTAATAAATTTATAAATACCAAACATCATTTATTTCATCACGATTCGAATTTTTTCCCCTTCAAAACAATAATAATTTGCCTATTTTATGATTCCTTCTAAAATGAATAAATATCGATGCATTTAAATGAATATGATTTTTAAAAAGTTCATTGATCCTCTAGAATCAGTAATTTAAAAATAAAATGCCGAAAACTATTATTTTCTTTCAGAATTAAAAAAAACTTTTTTTTACAAAATAATGATATTTTGCATATTTTATGATTTTTTTCTAAAATGAATCAATATCGGTGT
This sequence comes from Trichonephila clavata, assembly GCA_019973975.1. Taxonomy (NCBI): domain Eukaryota; kingdom Metazoa; phylum Arthropoda; class Arachnida; order Araneae; family Nephilidae; genus Trichonephila; species Trichonephila clavata. Next base: position 360 of record BMAO01028086.1, read on the forward strand.
CGAACATTTAAAAAAAATCCACAATTTTACTTCAAAATTTAAAATAATAATGAAATTTCGTAATTTGAAAATGTTAAACGAGAAAGTCATGACACGCACTCACATCGTACGCGTCACACCCACAAAAAATCTGGCATCAGAAAGAAAGGAGGAAATTAACATGGGGATTAAGTTATACCCTCGGTAAAAGCACTTACAACGCCGGACCATGATGCTAGTATATATATATATATATTACAAAAATAGTTATATACCTAAGATAACTATAGTAACTCAGCATAAAATATATCATGTCTATTATAACACAATGCTTTTATCAAAGTTGATCTATCACAGAATTTGTACTGAAAAACAATAGGAAAAATTTGTAATATTCATACTTTTGTTTATTTTCTTCCTTTTAAAAATTGTCTGAATATTTTTGAAATACACGTTTTACTTTGATACTCTGCCCTTCATAAATAAAAGTAATGTAATGAAATTATTAGTTGCGCATTTGTTTGAAAAATATTTAGTTTTATTTTTATAGATAAGAATTTGTCTGAGAAGAAAATTGAGACAATTCTTTGTAGATTTTATGAGTGGACTCGAAATATTTTTCAATTGAGGAAATATTTTTTTTACTTATGTATACGTAGAATCAAAAGCGGAGAAGAGTGCTTGCAATTTTTTCTTTTCAAACTACCCTCTCCAGCAATAGCATTCACTAATTTAAAAATAACTGTAAATTTATCCTTGGAGTTATCTTTCAGATTTTTTCATAATTCCGTAATTGTCCATAATTCTGGAAATTTTTGTCAAATAAGTGCCCATTATAAATTTATCAACTTCCATCTACTTTAAAGACGAATTTGTTTAGAAGCGCAGAGTGCCACTCAGAATTGTGCCATGTGGCACGTTTCCAACCCTCTTTCTATTGCATAAAAGTAAAATTGTATTGTACTGTTTGCTCAGTTAATACAGAAATTTAAAACGTGAAATTTAACTTTTCATTGCTTTAAATCCACCTAGTCTTCCTTTAAAAATCGTTTATTCAGGAAAAATTAAGCTATTTCGTACATTTGTGTAGAGCAGTGATCCTCAAACTGTGTGCCGCAGAACTCTGGGGCTTCACGAGTAGCAATAAAAAAAGGCGGAAACAAAAATTATAATTGTGTAGGCAAAATGGATTCACATTCTCTATGCAATTCGTATAACCACAAGTATCTAAAGTTGATCCCAGACATTAAAAATATTATTTCTACATAATTTAACTTTATTTTGTTATACTTTTTAAACTTTTATTGTAATATACTAAATGAACTTTAAAACTATTTTTTCTTGAACTAAGTAGATTGTGACTATACTATTGTTTGCTATACTGAGTTCCACAAAGTAATTTTATACTAGTTAGTACATTGTTTTGCAACATTTTACATTTGCTGGGGAAAAAACCCTATAATAAAGAAGAGGGGAAAATGTATCGACATATCAGCACAGATTCGAAGTTAAAATTTAAATTTTATCTAGATCTCCTATATATTTGGTTGCTAATTTATGCAAAATACACAAGAATCCTCACACAGGCTATAATATTTCAATGCCATTCATAAAAATGTATTTAGTAAGTGAAAACTATTTCTCAGTGTGAGTGCCTACAAAAACAAAATAAAAAACGAACTAAACGCAGAATACGGAATTACTACAGATAATTTCAAAATCTGAACTTCGACAGTTTGTAACAATTTGCAAACACATAACCCAGTTACGAAATACGATGCATGCGTGGCTGACATGTGGATCAAAAATCATTATTATCAATGAACAAATAACTTTAAGATTACATCACAAAATTTTTCAATAAAAAATAAATACTTTTTAAAATTGTCTTTACATTTATCAAAAACATGTTGATCCACTTTAAATATTATTTTAAAATATATTCTTCTAGTGTGAAACGAGATTTCCCAAAAAACATTTTACAGTTTTAAGGGTTCCAGAAGTCGAAAACGTTTGACGTCTGACCTATGTCCAGAAATGAAAACTCTTACACGGTCAAGACTCACTACTGTCTGAATCCCTTATCCCTGAAAAAGAAAAACAGAGCTTACACTTCTTTTACCAGTTTCACGATTGTCACCCTCCTCTAGTCCCCCCCGTGTCCCATTCCGTTGAAAGGGGAGAATTTTATTGAAAGGAGTACCCGAGAGAGAAATTTATTGCCCATCTTGGGAACCTTTAGACAAATATGTGTGCGAAAAATTTCGCAATAGCAAACCTCATCTAGATGTCATGCAAGCTGTTATATCAATGAAAGGAAATGGCCTTAAAATGCATGCCATCTCCAGTGTCTGCCACTGAACTCATGTGATACTTTCAATGGTTCTCCTCCTCCCAGACCATTAGTACCACTTAATTTCCGCAGGACTACCTTTGATCATTTTCACATCTTTGCTTACCATGGTGTTGCATCATCTTTCAAACTCATTGTTTTATATGTTTGGCCGAACAAGCATAAAAAATGAAAAAGAGGGTCCAGAGTTGCACTGCCTGCCAACGTTCAAAAGCACGCGAATGCACCTCTGGGCACCTTACTTGATGCAAGATTCTCGCAAACACATGTGGATTTTAAGTCCTTTACAACTATCAGAATGAAAATATTTTTGCTTAACGATAGTCGATCGGCATTTCAGGTGGCCATAAGCAGTACCTATAGAGAACAATACTGCAGAAACAGTGCCATGCCATTTTTGACACTTGGATACCTTGACTTGGTTGTCTAGCTTATCTAACGACTGACCAAGTCCGACAATTAGAGGCTGTCCCTTTCTCAGAATTACCAAAATTCCTAAGCGCAAACCGTGTCTTACCACTCGAAAGGAAACGGTCTAGTGGACCGTTTACAAAGACTGCATTAATGACTCACAACAAATTTAAGTGGACAGACATATTACGCTCCGTTCTTTGCTTGCGAGCAGTTTGTAAAACCCGACATCAATGCTTCAAGACCAGAATTAGTGTATGAGGTTTTCTTCAGACTACTACTAGCCAGGATATTTACTGATATCTCATTTTCAGTGTCATTAGTCTATGGTTTTGTTCAACAGTTGAAAAAATCAATATAACCCCCTCCCATCCCCTTATGGGTTTTCAAAACTTTTGTGCACCCTAAACTGAATGACTGCACTCATATATTCCTCAGTATTGACAAAGTTTCTCCATTATTGTCTCAGCCTTACACTGGCCCACACAAAGTCCTATCAAAGAATGACAAACACATAACCTTCAATATAAACCGAAAGAAAAGTTGTGTGACATTTGAAATAGTTAAAACGGCAATAGTGTTCAAGGATAAGTGTGTAATGATAGGGTATTCCTGATCCAATCATTAATGCAGAATCATCACACTGCCATCCAGTAACAACAAACTACCAAATCAGGTAGTCAAGTAAGATTTCTTACGAGACTAATAACTGAAATTAAATGAACTGTATCCAAGCATGAGATGGACCTTATCTCTCAAAATGCGTTTTACTGTTGAATTTTCATATTTTAAGATTTTTATACGTTATTTTTTTACAAAAATTCAGCCAGAAGAATTTTCATACTTTAAACAGTTACATTTTCATATTATGTATATATTTATGTAATGCAGTAGCAAACATTTGCTTATATATTTTTTCTTTCAACGTAATTTCAAGATATGTACGTATATTTTCTTTCAATGCAATATCAAGCGTTCTTCAAATAATTAGGAGTGTTTACCCATGAGCATCTCATGTATCGTTCATTCCATTTTCTCCATCACTGTGAGGGGAAGGATACTAATGTAGCACAAGCTAAATTTTCTCTTACTAGATGGTAGCACCTTGCAACGCTGATACATCTAGAGTTGTATCAGGTTTATCAGCTAGGTTCGCAGAATATATTACGGCTATGCTCATTCACATTGAATCTAGTACGGAATCCTAAAGCAGTAGTCAGCCCATTGATGATTTTCAATATGTGTCTCAAAAAAAGCTGTTAATTTGTGACAGATCTATACGGTTTTTCACTAACCTCTTCTTTTTCTCTTTAATTCAAATTATTTATTTGAACCAACCTTCATCGAGAGCCAAGCGTGATTTATGTAAATAAGGAATATTACATAAATTCGGTTCCCGCGAGTTGAAAGGAGCTAAGTAAGAAGAAGTGAGAAATCAAGTTAGGTGAATTAAAGTCAAGTGAAGAGACGGACACGTAGTTGTTGACAAGTTAAGCGAGCTTGATACGTTCTGATGTGCGCAAAGAGAAGCGGATTAAAAGTATTGAAATTCACTATTACGGAGCGTGGAGTCTTCATCAATTCATCCAGTTAATTTAAGTACCTGAAGGTTCATCACGAAGGAACCGCAGCAGTAAAATATATGGTTCTGTGATTTTGATTAAGTAAATTCTGATTATTAAGTGAAGCGTAGTTGTAATTGTGCGCGTTTAAGCTGTCCTAGATTCAGTTGAAATTCTGTATTATTATCCGCTTGTATTTAAATCTCACCTCTGCACTCTACTCTCGTTTATTTATCTTAGTTAGAATTATGTTGTGTCTATTCATAACATCTGATTAGAATCAATAAATCAGTTTGAATTGGAATAATGTCTTCCGATCATTTAGTTCCTCCAACACATCTAGCCGGGTTTTCTGATAGACAGGAAGGTATTAATGTAAGGGGTGGCTACAGTTCACCACAGTTTTATCTCAGTGATCTTTAAAAAATCTTAACCAACAACATCCTTCAAATTAAAGATACGAACTAAACAATGAAACAAAATTTCAAGCACATTTTTCTTTCGTTGAAAAATTTGATGAATTATTTTTTTGTTATAACGATTAGGATATACTGAAGAAAACTAATCTCTTTCCTAGTTTAAAACCTCTTATTCTATTTTTATACTAAATTCCAAAACAACATTTTATTATCATTACAGTAAGTACAATAATTCATGAAAAATCATTAAGTGTTAACAGATGGTTGCATTTTATTAAAAAAAAGCTTTTTCTTAACTAAAATTTACAAGTTATGTTAAAAGTATGGAATGGAATTTTTATGTGTCAATGTAATATCAACTGGTAATGATGTGATTTCCAATTGAGACAGAAAAGTGTGCAGGAGATCACAAAGTTAACTCATTTCCGTAATAATGTTCATATATGGCGTCAGGTTTAAAGGTATTCATTCAAATAAAACCCCTTAGCATAAAGCCATTAAGAATGAGGAGAGCATGTGGAAACTGCAATAATGTAAATATTTTATAGTACACTTTCGGAAATAATACAAACTGATTGTGAATTTGTTTTAAGTCATTCTTTTAAGCACCACAAATGTATTTGAGACGACCCTTGTAATTTGTAACCACATTCAAGTAAAGAAAATACTAGAATTGATGAGCTATTCGCCTAACTTGCATGCGGACATTGCAATCTTCCACTAAAATTAAATGAATCAATATGAAAGTGATTTTTATTAGACGCACCCCAAGCTTAAAAGAGGAATCCCGACAATGAGCATTCGACTGTGGCCTCTCAATTATCGTTGCTCAAAGTCAGGCATCTCAAACACGCACCTCCCGAGGCTTTTTAAAAAAATTTAAATATCAAGCTCTTAAAGATTTTTCATTTTTAAATTTTTTGAAGGTTAACATTTTTAAAAATATATAACACATTTACCTATTCTTGTAAAATAATAGAAATAACCTGCACATTAAAAAGTAATATATTTTTTATATTTTATTAAAAATTTTAATTTATTTTAATACATTTATTTTTAAGTTTACGAATAGATTTACGCATATTATGCATAAAATATGTCACCTCAATTTTTCGTCTACACTGCTTAACCTTCTCCTCTTCCCTCTCTCTTAAATTAGCAAGAGGCAAACAGCGTGACGTCGTAGGAGTTTTATAAAGTTTAAAATATAAAACACACACACACATAATCAGGACAAAAGCATCGTCAGAACTTAGGTGCCTCAGTCTGTGCATCACAAATCCTTTCCCCTGTGTATTATTTGTCCCAATTTAAAAGTTCCATAATTTTAGTTGACTGTTATATTTTAGAAAAATATCGCCAAAAATAAGAAGGCCGAGCCAAGCACAAATTCGTTTTTAAAAAAATATCGTGCAGCCGTTTGTTACAGCAAGTCCTAACTGCGTCAAAAATAAGTCAGAATGAGTATTAATTTTTAAAAATTAAATAATTACTTAAGACACAAAACTGAATTTGGGATATTCTAGACCAGTGATTCCCAAAGTGTTCTATATAGACCCCCAGGGGTCTATGACGACCTGCAAGGGTTCCACGACAGCAAAAAAATAATTTGGGAGTAAACGAGGTGTAAATGAGGTCTACGATTGTGGCTCTTATTAAACCAGATCGTGACTAATGTTAAAAGGAAATTTAATCAAGTGGAAACTAGACTTACCTATTTAACAGAATTATTTACTAAATTTAATGAAGTTTATTTGCAGTTACAAGGCGACAGCGTAAATGTGTTATTAGGACCACATTTCACACAGCCTTTCTTGCCAGAATTAAGTTAAAGGAGCATAATTTTGGACGTCGCCAACATTTAAATGCCTTTTTTTTAGATTTTGAAATCACGTTTGAGAATGTTTTGATTATCGTAGTACCAAAAAAAACAATGAAATCATATGTTCACTTTGAAAAAAAAAATAAGATTATAAGAATTAAGCACTTGGAATATACATTAACGAAAATCTTAAAGAAAAATTTAGAAACGATGTCAACAATTTTAGCTTTAAAAACATACCTGTTATTCATTCGATATTATGGAATATCTTGAGAAAGCTTTTAATTGTTTTTTCGATTGAGAAGGTGCGCTTGCCAATCTCCAAAACAAAAATGGAAGAACAAAATACTGGACACCATTAACCGAGGAGATATTTAGGGGTAAGCCCTGATAAGATTGATGCCAAATATTAAAAGTTTATTATTGGATCCCCAGATTCCTCCCTCCCTCAAAAAGCACTTGTTTGTTGCACAGTTACTTTATGTAAGTTATTTTATGCACTATTTGAATTTTAATTTAATTAACAAATTAAATTAACTAACATGTGTTTTCTAAAATTTTAAACTCTCCTATACTTTACTAGAGATAAAAATTTTAATCTTTTAAAGTAAATAGCTCTATACCTGCTGTCAAAAAACATTTAAGTTGATAAATTTGCACAAATTTAATATTAGGATAGTAGGGGGGGGGGTGTCTTTTCCAAACTGAAAAACCTGCCAAGGGTCTATGAGGCTAAAAAGTTTGGGAACCTATGTTCTAGACTAAAGAGGGAAGCATACTCCTTACATATGATTTAATTCTACTCGAAAAAAAATCAACTATTTCCTGTTAAGATGTGTATAGCGTTATCACCTCCTATACTTTAGCATAGAAAATTAAAATTACATTTTGCAAAAAGGCTATAATATAACAACATATTTTCTTCAAAAATCAAAAGCCACTATTCTTTAAAGAAATATCTGCTTTATACCCATAACAATTTTCCTTGTTATTGGGACTTTTTCTTGCCCCTATATGTGTTTGTCGTTCGATCCCAATCCTTTAACATTGCCCAAAGACAGCCTTAGAAGGTGTCCCACTTCCATCGAAAATTATCCACGTGAAGGACGACGAAAAACAGCAATCACACCGAAAATTATAGAAAAGTGCATAATATGTTGAATAATAGACGAGTGAAGGTAATTAAGGAAGTTGGGGCTGCTAGGATATCAGAACGGGTGCGAGAATTCTTGTACAAAGAATTCGGGGTGAGAAATGTCTGCGCAAGATGAGGGTGTCACATTTACTAAATACTGATAAAAGGCAAATAAGAAAACTATTTTCGCAACAAATTTTGGACGATTCAATAGGGATCTGACCGATTTTTTGCGGCAATTTGTCATCATGGATGAGACATGGGTCCACGAGTACACGCCAGAAACGAAACAGTGATCAAAGCAGTGGTTGGAGGCCGGTGTTTTAGCGCGAAATCGATCACATCTTCAGGAAAGGTCATCGGCAGCATGTTTTGGGAGGCGAAAGAGATCCCGTTAATTGATTGCCTTGAAAAAGCAAATCAATTACAAGTGGATATTACTCCAATTATCTTGACCAGCTGGATGCCAAAATCCGTGAGAACCTGCCTTGAAGGGAAAAAACATCTTTCACCAGGACAACGCAACTGTGCACTAAGGTGCGTTTGCGATGGTAAAACTCCATGATTCAAAGTATTATTTGGTCGGTCATTCCCCTTATTTTCATGATTTGGCACCCTCAGACTTAAATCTGTTCCCAAACTTTAAAAAAAAATATGTTTCCAGAAAGCGCTTCGCGTCAAATAAAAAAAGTTAAGAGGGCCATAGATGGAAAAATTCTCAGTTATCCATATTTAACATCCGGGAAAGAATACTGAAGACGGTGAAACGCTGGACCAAGTGCGTTTCAGTCAAGGGAGATTATGTAGAAAAATAAAATCATTTTTTGACCGAAACTCGCAGTCTTTCCTTGTCAGGCCAAAAACTTTTCATCTTACTCTCGTAATGTAGAATATATCATGCGGCCCGTAATATATAATGAGTTTGACATGAATGCTCTAAGTTAACATTTAAACCAAGTGTTAAAGCTTCCAAAAGAAAATCTAAACTAATTTTCTTAGTTTTCAAAAATATTATAATGACATCAAATCACTTTTTTCACACTTCTAAATGGAAGTAGTTTTAAATAAAACTCGTGCTACGGTCGCTAGCAATTTGAAATAAAAGAGATAAATCTTTTCGAAGATCAGCGATCAAAAAAGAACTTTATTCTACCAATTAATTCTAGAGATAAACAATCGAACAGAACAACTCTTGTTGCCATTCGCAAAAAATTAAATAGTAAAACAATTTTATCACTAACGTTGCCATCTGAAATTTAAAGTTTGTAATGTGCCAATTAAAAATAAATAATATATTCTCAACACCAAGAGTGTTTTAAAGCAAAATTTTAATGTAGGTATTAAAGTAAAGTTTGAATTGCAAGAAAATAAATGAATATTCGTAACTGTAAAAAATTAGTAAGAATGAATAATATGCGAGTAATATCCAATTTCTGATAATTTTTAACAGAAACAAAAGAAAAATAAATTTCAATTCTCCCATTCATAATTGAACGTGAAAGAAATTGAAAACACTTTCATTCCTTTTTTCTTAAATCGTACGTGTTGGTTTGAAAGCATGCTTCAAGAACGGAAAAACTGAATTAGATTAGACAAATAAAATACACAATTTTTGGCTCTTTCAGAGAAGACAAAATCAACAACAATGTTTTGAGAGACAGCTGTTTTTGTTTTTACCGTTACTTCTCACCCGTTCGATGACGTATTTCGCACCTGTCACTAATTTAGCACAACATATTAAACTGTAGCCTATCCTTACTTTCTCTTTTTGCATAAGATAGGAGTACATATGCCGCAGTTTTTGTAAAGAGAGTTCTGAGCAATATCGTTCGCCCGAAAGTTTACACTTACATCTATAAATATCTTAGTTTCAAAACTTTGTTGCCAAATCCGATTCATTTTCTTGCATGTTTTCCATAAAAAGCTCAATATTTTTGCTATTTTTTCCCTTATTAGTTCCCCCAAGACAGTACTTTTTGCAAGCAGGATTGTTTTGCTTTGCCAATTTTCAGCCAAGAGAGAACAAAAGTAAATAAACCGTTCTGCAATTTGTCGTCATCCATAAAATAAATAATATCATTACCTTTGAGCATTTCACTAACCAAACTGAATCCAGATAAAAAATTTTAGAATAGTATTATGCGAGATTCTTTGAAAATGTCATCCTTTTTTCAGCAATTCCTTTCAAGAAAACTTTTTTATTGCTAATTCCCAATATTTCCACATTATTAACATATTCGTGAATCTCTTTTTTTCTTCAAATCATCACATAAATTTTTATCAAGAATGTACTACATTGAAAAAAAGGTGTGGAGGGAAAAATATTACCATACATATATCTGCATACAGTGAATACCATGCATTCAATAATCTAATGCTTGACTATGAAATGCATTCCACAAAAAAATTGTGATGCATTCAGCAAAAAGATTAAAGCATATTTTTTTAAAATAATGATAATATTAAATTTAATGTATAGACGAAAAAGAGACAGAAGAAATAAAAGAGAAACAAATGATATAGCTTTTAAAATTATTGAATTCTGTTGCAACTTTAAAGACAAATAACATTAAATAAATCAAATGTTTTGCATGAACAATAAAAGAAACAGCTTATAAGTTTATTCTTAAAAAATAATTATTTAAAAGAATGCTAAGCTTTACCATATAATTCAGGATATAAATAATTCCCTCATTCATAAATTTATTATAAAAGAAAATGTTAAATGTTCTATACTGAAAAAATATTGTACTATTTTTTTTCATACATAAATCTCATATTAACATCTTATAAAAATGTAGAACATTTATGTTCAACATTTCCGAATTAGAAATATTAATATTAAAAGGCTTTATAAAATATAATAAAAAATATGTAGATATATTTTTTTAAGAAAAAACTATCATTTTTTTTTACAATGAAAGTAATGGTTTGCAAAATAATAACATTTTGAAATATTGTAATCACTCTGAATTTATAAATGAACACCATAAACATATAATAGGTAATTTGAATCTTACAAAAAAAATTCTAGTAAAATTATGAATCAATAGGTACAGGTTTTGTAGATTAATGATTTTTAATAATAATGCTTTTAACACCTCAGTTACGAATTCCACTGAAAATTTGATAACAAAAATTGCATAAAACTAAACATTTGCTTTTAAAAATTCTAGGATCAATTTTAAAGCAACACATTTAGCTACTAAAAAGGATTTTTGACCCTATTCTATGTATTTTTCTACATTGTATCTTTAAATGTAAAAAACTACTTCATTCTCCCCCCTCCCTTTTTTTCCAACAAACAACTAAGGCATTATCCATATTCTAAACTCTAATCTGAAAAGATGTATGTCCCCCACAAATAACCAATAAAAAATAATCTCTACTGTGAAACTACAGTTATATTTAAAATGGTTCACCTAAATTCTGTTAAAGAGGAGTCAGATTTTGCTATAAAATGAGGATAATAAAAGCAAAACTTAAAATAAGAGTAAAATTCAATATATTTAAAAAATATCTGAAAAATATTTTGATTCTTTTATTGTGCAAAGTATTTACCAAATAACATTAAACATTTTATAATAATATATATATTAATTTGAAAACTACTTAACCTCTAAAACACAGGAATATTGCCTATAGTGTCATTGTTTTGGTTCAACTTGAGATTATGTTTTTAATGCATAATTTATAACTGGATTTATTTTTCAAATGTTCAATAGTCAATAATGCTTTCTTATTTTGACAAATTCACCAGATGCAACCAAATTGTTAAATTTATTATTGCATGGACCAATGATATGCAAAGAAAAGTTTTGTCCCTAAACAAAAGCACTCTATTATTGTATTGCATGTTACATCTGAGCAAAAACATATAAAATGTAACGAAAAATCCAACTAATATTAAATGCCATAATTTAAAACAAACACATTTCAAAATAATTAATTCCTTGATAAGCAAAATTCTTAATTTTAATTCATTTACATTATAAAAACAAAGATATATAATACAAGATATGTCTAAAGTTTGACAAACTTTGGGAAATAAAAAACAATGTTTTTGAACTAAATTTACATTTTCTCCCTTAAGAACTTTAATGATGTATATTTATTTGATACCATATTCTGGAAGCTTAAGATAAAGAAAGATTAAATTAAAGTAAAGTAAATAACAAAGATAGTAAGATAAATAAAGACTGTATTCTCTTAATAGAGTTAAAAATGATATATGTATACAAATATAACAAAAGGATCTTGTTGCATCAAAAAGTGGAAGAAATTTTAATAAATATTTTGCAATTATTTACACAATTTTTTCTTAAAGCATAAGAGTGAATTATTATAACATTGCATAAATTTAATGATAATTCCTGACATTTCAAATACATTCTCAACTTATGCATTGGCACATTATCTACTAAAAACATTCATACCATTCAAATTTATTGTAATAAATTTATTGCTAAATTTATTTGAACATCATTCATCAGCATTCTAACCAAAAAAAAATCAATGGTTCCATTCAATTTTCAGACAGATTTGACTATGTTCACGTTAACATATAATTTTTCTTTGCTTGCATCCCTTGAAATATAAAAATTTTGTCATGCCAGAGTAAAAAGTCACTATTTTTAAGAATCTTATATAATCTGATTCTTTCTGAATGTCAAATTTTAATTTGAATAAGGGCAGTTTTTTATGCCTTCTTAAATACTGATACATGAAAACTATTTGATTTACACAGAATTAAAGTGCACTTATCCACACATTCAATATTTGTCTTTTTTGAGAATTATACACTTTTTAAAAAAACATAATTTAATGATGCCAGAAATCAGGATTTATAAGACTTTGATAAACCAGGAAATATTTCAAAAGAATCCAACTACCTAGAAGTCAATCAAGGAAAAGCACAGTAAATTCCACTTTAAACACTGTAAAATTCAGCTAATTACATTTTTCTTGAATTTGAATGAAAAGCCTATATATATACTGACACTTATATATTGAAATAAACTAAAAATGAAAAAAAGCAATAGATATTGTAGCTTAAGCCTGCTTTTAACACTAATGAACTCATTAAAAAAATTGTTCTAAGCCAAGTTCTCCAAATAGTTAAAGTCACCAAAGAAATATATTGTTTACTTTTTAGATATGACTGGTGATAAAATTTGGAAAATTAAGATGAGTGACTCATTATATATAGTGACTATAACAATATACTCTTAAATGGTTAACAAATTTTAAAAAATCTAAATGTTTTTTTTAATTACATACAATATGTACGGTGGAAATCATCCGGGTAACAAGTTTTGCACAATAATATATGATAAAATTATAACTATTTTTCTATTCAGTAGTAGAAAGACAAACTGAAACACAGTTGCAGATTCTCTATTTTAAACTTATTCAAGGATGGAAAGATTTCTTTTTTATGCAGTTAATCAAGTCTCTCAATAATGTGTAATTACTCACATATTTTATCATTCTACTTTTTAAGTTCCACAAAAATATTCAAATTTATTATTCAATAATATACTTCAAGCCTCTATGAAATCTTTGCATCATATGTATGCATTAGCTAATTTATGTTCAATTAGATTTTATGGTAGTTATGTGTATCATACTTTGACAATATTTTCAAAAAAAAATCATAAAATACAGCTAACAGTGGAAATTGTTTTCAATGCTTGTTTGAAAACAATAATAATGATAACTGCATTTGACAATGTTTTTTTTATTTGGCAAAATTGGTCAATGGTAGTATAGGAAAATACTAATCTTCTTTTGCTTCATTTTTTTTCTTTTAAAGCCAATAAAAATGTGTAACCTTTTGACGAAAATAAAATAATCACTCTTACATTTAAGGTTTTTTTGTATATCATACATGATAATATTATTCTACATTGATTAAATTTAACATTATCTAATAAAGTTTCAAAAATATTAATTAAAAGTAATTATAAAATAATGGCATACTCTATGAAAGTTCTGCCTGTTGAATATTACATAACATTTTTTACAGTTATTCAACTGCAGTGATTCATGGAAATGAAATTTAAGTTTTTAAATATTATACTTTTAACAAATTTCGTATAATTAAAACTTGCCGCTAAATGAAGCAATATACAGGCAATAGTGAAAGCTGTCCTCAACACACATCAGACACAGAAAAATAATTATGAGTATTTAGTGACATGTTTTGCACTAGTGATGTCTTTTCATTTAGCAAAATACATGATTTGAATTGTGGGTTCACAGTATAATGTATAAGTAGCGATATCACTTTTCATATAAAGAATCACAACATAATCCAGACATAAAAAGCAAATTTCCTTTGAAACAGAAATCTCTCATGCAAACATTATTTTGCATAACAAGCAATAGTTATGCAAAAAAAATGCAACATCCCTTGTCATCTCATATGTTGGCATCTATTACAAGTTTCCTTGAGGATATTTTTTTACATCGCTAAGGATATGATATAACTGTGCAACAAACATGTCAGATTTCTGCACTTTGCGAGGCTATATTGTTTTATTTTCATCATTTATACCAGGATCATTTCTTATTTTACAAGTTTAATTAACTAAGGGAAAACCTATAAAATAAGATGTATCACTGGCAAGCGAACACTTTTGACAATGATAGACAATACAAGCATTAATAACACTAGGTAAAATCAAAATTGTTTCGAGCTCAAAAATAGTTTATTATGAACTATTTTGGTTTGCTAAACAGGAAAATCATAATATAAAACTTCAGATCAGCTCTTGTTTTCAAGAATCAGAACTCGCTATTCATAAATAGATGTACTTTTACTCATTGTTACTTTCTGTGTATAATCTTGTTGATATTTATTTGAGTGGGTAGATGGAAGCTCTTGCCTCAGGAACGATTTTTATTTCAACGAAAGGCAGGTAACTGCGCCACCTTTCTTCAGGTGTGTTTGAATCTAACCTAGAGCATCAGTAGAACAAAGAACAGGCAATAGTGCACGATTCAAGTTATATTTGCTGCTTTTCGTCTTGCAACTCAAGGTAAATCAATTCAACTATATTTAGGTCATAAAGATAAGTGTTGTATAAGGATTTTTAGACAGAAAAAAGGATGAGAACTATCAACAGTTGGTGAGAGAACCCCTACAAAATTTTCATGACCCAGGATGTAATATGTCTCTAAAGATTAATTTTTTACTTTCCCATTTTGATTTTTTCCCTAAAAACTGTGGAACTGAAAGCGACTTGAACACAGTGAAAGGTTTCATCAAGGTATCACAGCAATGGAACGTATATATCAGGGTCGTCGGGATGAATCAATGCTCACAAACTACTGCTGAACAGTTATAAGGGATACTTGGGCTTCGATATAGAAGAGGCATTTCAAAAGGAAATTTTCAAAGGAAATAAACTAAAAAAATACTACTGATTTCTGATATGAACGTGGTTTCTTGAAACATGATTTATTGTATTGTACGTATTAGTTAGTAATGTTTTGTTCTTCAAATTTACCAATAAATTGATGGATGAGCTGTGGTAAAGAAAAGAGCTAATGACAAACAAGAGCTAATGAATAAATTTCATTTACATATTTGTTTTTTTTTTAACCCAAAATTTGTAAGAATATTCTATTTAAAATTAGATAACAGTCAAAGAGTTGTTTTTGTTGCCTAGGATAATAGGTACTTACTGCTATAGTTGCAAAACATTTCTTCTGACAATGTGAGTTATACTTACTGCTTCAAAATAGTACATAACATTAAAGAGCGAGTGGTCTTTTCAGTGGCTCTTCCATGGGGAATTCTCTTTAGACGCTTAATGGAAAAGAAGTTGCTTTTCATTGGTAGATGTGCAATAATAATTCTGGGTTGACCCAGGTTTAGCATTACAGCATTTTTCTATGCAGTAGTGGTTCATTGAAGTATGAAAATCATCTCCATTAGGGAAATTGTTTTTCAAACACTTTTGCAGTTAACCAAACAATAGATTTTAGAAATAATACATGAAAAACAAATAAAATAATAGAGTTGAGTATAAAAATATGGATGCTAAGTATTGTAAACATTGCTGTCTTAGGATAGCTTTATATATAAAATAATTTATATAAAAATGGGGTGGGACACATTTTGTGGCCCGCCAAACTTTCCCTTTCTGTTAATAATACTGAGCAAATTTATTGAAATAATGGATAGAAATCTAAATCCAGTACAAGAAAAAACAACTTACTTAAAAATTGCATTCAAAAATGTAGAGCCCGCGCTAAATCCGAATACAATAAACAAGTTAAGTTGGAAGTCGTTAAATTGAGAGCACTTTTTTACGTGAGTAAAGGGAAAAGAAAGAGAGTGATGACATGAGTAAAGGGGAAGGAAAGAGGAGGATGACATTCTGCAGGGGTTACAGAGCAAAGCAATTTTCTCGCCAATATCGGCGCTTGCTTTGAATACGATGCCAAAACATTTCATTTTCTCTGTTGACGTAGACGTATTCGCACGGTATAGCTGGCTTCTTGTCGAAAGCATATTAGATAGACAACGAGCTTACAGTAGTCGCATACGATGTGTAACATCTGACATGTTATCGTGGTAAATTCGCAATAGCAACTTAAATTCTGAAAAAAATAATCGTGTATGTTTTTAAATAATTTTCTATGGAATAATTGGTGAAATTGTCAAATCAGCCACTGGTCCGCCAAATTTTGAAAAATTGCCAATTTGGCGCGTTTTTGCGTGTTGTGTTTTGAAGTAGCAACCCTACCACAACACGCAACGCAGGAGCGCGAAATTCAAGATAGCGGAAGAGAAATCATTAAAAAATAGCATTTTAAAGTTTTGAAACTGAAAATTATTGCAAAATTATGTGATTTAAAAATGGAAATAATTTAACTTACCTTTAAAAAATGCTGTTTTTTGCTGACATTTATGATGATGATGATGATGTGCCCGGCTGAACATCGTCATCGTCCGGCATAATTTGCTGCTCCTGTTCCGGCGTTCTATCCTGTAGCAAGGGGGGGGGGACATTAGCTACGTCCGCTACAAACCGTTGGAATGCTTCGTTCGCAACGGAGTGGAAATTTAACCATCATTAACTTTCTTTCCCGTTCTTTCTCTCAATTCCATACGCTCTCCACATTTCGGACATACATACGATGATCAATATCAAACCTTTTTTCATACACCATTCTAAAACTACTTTCTTACCAAAAACAGGTAAGAGAGCAAAAAAAAGCTCTCCGAGTACTCATCATACTTTCCCATACATTCATTCACATTCACTCTAATAGCATCGCTGGACATCGTGATAACCTGTAAAAATTTATGCGGAGAAGAATAACTAAAATTGCCTGAACAAACGATTCCACAACGAAAGAACGAAGGCCAAAAAACAGCTGTTGTAACGAAACGTCCGGAGCAAGTGAGAAAGTGCCGGTTGGAAAAACAAAAAAGACCGCTAAAAAATGTACTGCGCATGCGCGAAATACTGTCAATCCGACTACTCCCTCAAAGATACAAAAATCAGGAGGGTTACCAGATTTAGCGCAGTTATCGATTTCGCGAGAAAACCCTTGGCGGGATAAGTGACGGATTCGACAATTCAACCGAATAATTACATCTTTAATGAAAAATTTATTTAATTAACACAAGGAGTAATGCAATTTTTTTTATGAAAAATAATTATTCTTGTTCAATTTGGGGAAGGGCAGTAATGATAATTTATGATATAAAATATGACACTTGTGTTTTCAAAGTATTTAAAAACCTTTGAAAATAGCGTCAATAACAGTACCACTGTTATTTGTGTTCATTTCGAGCTTGAGTTCATCATTCAAAAAGCTATTAGTGGCTCGGCTTCTAGCAAACTGAAGTTAACTTTAAAATCACCACTCAAATCATGGGAAGCGAGTGATAGTTTTTTTTAAAAAGAGCATAAACACCTTCGGTGTACGGCAAAAGTAAAAAATGCAGGAAATCTTTAATTTTTTGAACCGTTTGATTCGGAGAAATGTATACGACCACCGAAATCACTGTTTGTTCATTTTCAAAGAAGCATTTTGCGCACATATGTCCCCAATATCTTGACTAAGAATACCCAGTCCACTTGTTTGACGATAAGTAATATCCATATGTCGACCACAACATGTGAGTTTTTCTGTTTATGATAGATCGTAACACCAGCTGCTCTGTGGCCCGGTCGTTTAAATTGTACGCACCAATAGAAGTCAGGTATCGAAACACGTTCGTCATTCTCTAAACACGTTTCTGCCTAAAGGACAGCTTTTTCTCTGGTCCTAAAGTGAGAAAACAAAGATCCCACGCCTAGACCGCAGGGATAGGGTGGAGCCCCTCCCAAATGAAGGAGAAGAAGCAGCACTTCACTGAATAGCGCGTGCTTCCCCAACTTCCTGTTACGCATTTCCGTCCTTTTTCACTTAATCACTCCCACATATCTTCAGCAATCGAGAGGAAACATATTACACATCAAAAAACTATATATAACCATCTTTCGAAATTGCAAGTTTAAATACATGCTACAAATTTATTTTAAATAGTTGATTTGTTCAATATTTTTAATAAAAAGTTGAATTATGTAATTGCATGGTAAGTAATACGATTACGAGTAAAAGCGATCACATTCTTGTTTATGATTGTTTTTTGAAGCTACGGATTTTTAACGAAACGATATTGGATTAATTTAAATAATACGATTACTAAGACAAATTCCAAAAGGTTGTGAATAAGTATTTGAAATAAAACCAAGAATGATTTAGAGGCGATCTTTTAAGAATGTAATTACTGTAAGTCGAAAGGGAAGTAATTTGATACAGGATAAAAAGCTTTTATTGCTGTGTGAAATGCTTGTTTTCAGATTAAATTTTCTGTATTACATAATACAATGTTTGATTATAATTTTAGATACATTGAGCTAATGAATATTCATTGATTATATTTTTATTTAATCGATTATTTGTTTCCCTCAGGGTCGTCAAATTACAGTTTAATCTTTACGTATTCGTAAATACTTGTTTTATCAGCACACAAAATTCAATATGTTTATATATTCATAAGAATACAAGAATCGAATGATAGATTGACCGGAGATGATTTATTGAAATGAATCGAGTTTCCTGAATTGATAATATGAATGATTTTAAAAGCTTAGTATTTTATGAGACTAAGTATTAACTCTTTCTCTGTGTAAAAATAAAAGAGCAGACTTCCAAAATAAACTAGAAACAATATATATATATATATATTGCATACTTGAAAGCTAAATCAGATTATAAATTAAACTCATTTTCAAACAGAAATTAGCACATCCTACTATAATATAATCATACATATATGCATATTATGTATAAACTTGACTCAATTCGTTCTAAATTTATGCCGAAAACCGGTAATATAAAAAAAATTCTTTTAAGTCATTCCTGCTTTGAATGGATGAATAGAAAGTATTCTATTAACGGCTGAAAATTTGGACGATATATATATATGAAATATCTCAGACCCAGTAACAACAACTTTGGAATTCGAGATCTTTATTCAAATCATGGAGTTTCTCCTTCGTAAGGAGAACACTGGAAGAACGTGTAACAAAGTTTTCTAACAGGCATGAGAGTCCCGACTTTGGGGAACAACGATAAATAGGGAAAGTAGGAAGAGGTAGCGAACAGGCAAATTCCCCCATCTCGTGATTTATGGGATTTCCAGAACCCTACTGTTCTGTGCTTCTAGACAGAGGCATTAATAAGTCTACGGGGAAGGTTTAGTGTCTGGAGGGAAAAGGATGACGAAATATGGCATTCATCTTGAATCATTAAACTTCACATTAAATGTTACGAAAAGAAATATCTATTTTTATATTACATATAAGGGGATAGAGTAAACTAATATTAGGAATTGAATAAAGAGCATGGTTTGTCTGCATTGTTGTAACAATGGCTAATTTGGCTGAAAAATCGATAATTAATGAATTAAAATTTGAAAAATCTTTATTAACATCAAGTGTCATCTCCTCTACAAGTTTAAAACTATTATTTGAACTTGATAGGATGAACAGAAAGTATATTATTAACGATTGAAGATTTGAACAAGATAAATAAATCTATAGAGAGAGTCAACTAATAGTAGAAATTGATTAATGAAAATGAGGGTTTTATTACATATTACTGCTGAATGCGTATTTGAGTAAGCGATTCCTTTTTTTTTTTACCAAATGAAATTTGAGTTTGAACAAGACAAGAATTTAATTACATACTGCCTGTGCTATAGTTTTTTATTAAATGGAATAAAAATCCTAAATCCTACAAGCTATTCCAAATTTACAAAGTTTTCTTATAAAATAAAGATTAAAAGGCAAAAATTCTCGTTCCATAAAAAACCATAGGATACTATGGTTTTTTATGGAACTATGGTTTTTTATGAAACGAGAAATCTCTTATGGTTTCTTTTTATAAAATAACTATATTAAACGCCGAATTAGAAATAAATTCACTTATTTAAATGCGTATAAAATGAGCGAAAAGGTTTTATTGAAAATTTTTTTACCTTAGCAACAATAGAAACTACGATTTCACAGAGTTGTTTCTACAGTAAATTATTTTAAATAAAAGGGATGCATTTTTCTATGTTAAAAATCATATTTCAATTATTTACAAATTACTAACAGCATTTCTAAATTTATATTAATTTAAATCATTAGAAATACAGGATATGTTTTAATAATTTTTTTTAAAAAAAGCGGTCATACTTTTTGACAAGATTTTCCTGCCGTAATATTATCTACTTTCCAATTTTAAACAGAGTTTATCCACATAGAAATGCATCTAATTATAAAACTGAAATTTTATTTCTAAGCATGCCCCTAAAATTTTAAAAAACACATTTTACCTTTATGATACAAACTTTTTAAAGAAATGGACATCATACTTAAATTCCTGTTTAATTTAATTATCGAGTTTTTCAACTCTCCTCCCCCAATTTTTCAAACAGTCATAAGAGCCTAATTCTTACTGACTAGTGGGGGAAAGAAACAAGTGAGTAAATCTTATTTTTTTTCTACTTCGTTAACATGCATTACATGTATATGCTTCAAAAATAGTTTATTCTACCATATTACAGTAAAACGTTTATTTTTTATTCTTCCGTGTTCACTTTACTAAATTCTGAAGTTGAGGAAAAAATTGCTTTTGAGTCAAAGATTTTTTTCAATCCTCTAGTGTAGATCTAATATTTCTCATCCAATGTTCTGTACAGAGAACTGTACCAATTCTAGTTCATAATGAAGAATAAAAACCGTATCGCGCAACGTGAATAAAAGAATTTGGTAAAGCATTGAATATCGCAAAATGTGTAATGACACAGATAATTTTTATCAAATTGCAACTATAGCATTTTTTTAAAAATAAAAGTACGTTTTATCTCATAAATTATTGCATTATACATTCACATGTGTATATGTAAACAAACAAACTTTTCAAAGAAGCGTGCAAATAATCAAATATCATTCAACGTATAACGTATATGAAATTGGTACTGTGGTAAAACACATAAATTTTCACAAATTTGGTAAACTTCTGCAAAAATTACATTATATTTTTTTAACATATTTTATACAGTTGATAACAAATACGAGTACATTTGTTATTTTGATAAATAGTTTTGAAATGTGAGACAATGTAAAACATAGTTTACAATTAGAAAATAACACATTGTTTACACATTGTGATATTGGTTGCTAAATAACACAGAAACATTGGATTCGTAGATATGTGGTACCTCAATTTCAATAGTATGCAACTGCATTAAATTTGACAAAACACCATTTTCAATAGTTTGACCGAAAAAACCGAAATTTATTTTGCTTATTTCACACAAATGTCGTATTATTCTATTCTCTATATTTTAATGGTAGATTATATCTACAAGTAGCTGTATCATTGGCTGAGATTTATTTCTTTGGTAATTTAGTTAAGAAAGAAAAATACAGCATTATGTTACAAAAAGTATTTGATATAACATGACCACGATAAACCTGGTTCCCCATTTAATTAATTATAGTTGTAAGGGATATCAAGATGTTGACTCATAATAAAATAATTTCTCATCGGGAAATTGGATCAGTTCAAACTTTACAAGAAAAAAAAGTCAAAGCAAATCATTCTTAATAGCCTGTGTTATGTATAGTCAATGAGACTAGGAATTATCAAAGACCCCCCTTTCTCTGATCTTTCATTGAAATATAGAGTCTGTAAGGATTCCCACCTAGCAGATGTGAGTGTGAACACCTGGACCTATTGTGCGGTTTGATTCGGACATCCCCCGACAACCTTTGACACCACAAGGACCACCCCCTATTTAGCCCACATACCGGATGCAACCTTAGCCGTCTGCGATGTTCCCAAACCCTAGAGAGGGCGGGGAGAGAGAACGAATAGGGATGCCAAAAACTTCTCTCTCGAAAACAACAGAATTTTGACAGTAATATTCTAATTACTAAGTTAACTCAAAATGTAAATTTGTAAATAATAGCCATGGCGTAGTTGAATTTAACATTTAAATTAACCTATATCACGCTACCGCAAAAGAGATAAGACATCTGCTTCACTTTGCTTCTGGGAAGGAGTGGGGGGGGGTTCATAACAGGACGAACAAAGCATTCCTGAGGAGATTTCGACACTGCACCCGTTTCCTTCCACTAGATAGGCCAAAACTATTTCTTAGGATCCGAAAAAATAACTAAGGTTAATCACCTTTAAGTGGTCTCAGGGGTGTTACCCCTTTTTTTTCGAATTTTCGAAAAAAATATATGTTGTTCTTCATTTTTTTCTGAACATTTTGATACTAACCACGTGAGAATACTCTAAAAACTTCGAAAGTTATTTAAAAAATTGCAAACAGCAATTTAGTCATAACAGCTTTTAAATGGACACATGCCACGCCCAATTATTTTTGATTTATGCATACGCTTCATTTTTCTGTTTTTAATAAGCCTCATGAAATATTTTAATCGCTTGAGTTGATCAGAAGGAAGCCTGCAACTCAACACATTCATTCTGCTGTGTTTTGATTCTGTTGTGTTTACTTTAGCACACGTTTTTTTAAAACAGTTATCTAAATCGAAAATATTAGTTGTTTTATACAAATAGCATTTGATTAATGGATACTCTGAGAAGATCATTGGGCAAACGTCCAAGAAAGGAATATTTAGAGGTAAGTCACTCCCATGTTGCAGACTTGAAAGATACGAGGAAGTGTGCAGAAATGAAAAATACAAGTAAGTGTGCCGAAATGAAAAATGCTTCAAGTAAAACACTTTCAGGAATTCAGACTTCATTAAAGTCAAATCTTGTTAAGGTAAGTGAAAACTTCAAAGGATATCGTATTTTTAATTTTATTTCAACCTTTAGCTCTATTTTGTCAGTATCATGCTGTTTAAAATGTCATTAAAGCCATTAACAATTAATGAAAAATCCACTCGTGGTTTATGTTCGAATTTTGAAATACATTGTAAAAACTGTGGGAGTATTTGTACTTTTTCAAGCTGTGAAAACACTGGGAATAAAAATAATGCTCCAGAAATTAACAGAAGATCTATTTTAGCAATGAGATGCATAGGTCAAGGTTTAGAGTCATTAAAAACATTTTGTGCTGTAATTAGTCTTCCTAATCCTGTTGAACAAAAATCATATGATGTTATTAATAATAAACTTTCACTTGTTATGAAGGAAGTCGCCGAAGAAAGCATGAACAGGGCAGCTGTCGAAGAAAATTCTTCGTCAACTGATAACATTTTAACGGTAAGTGGTGATGGGACCTGGAAGACGAGAGGACATTCATCGTTGATTGGAGTATGTACTCTAATGGGACCGAAACAGGTAAGGTTTTAGATAGGGAAGTGTCCTCATTTTGCAAAGGATGCGACAGTTATAAAGGGGTAAAGTTTGGTATCAAGTACAATAAATGGCAAAGAGCGCATAAGATTTCATGTAGAAAACATTATTCTGGCTTTGTTGGTAAGATGGAAGTTGACGGGATGTTGAGGATTTTTAATCGATCAAAAAAGCTTCACAACCTGAAATATTCGAACTACATAGGAGATGGCGACACAAAAACATTCAATGCCCTTTCTGAAAACAAGCCATACGGCGATGACCATCTTATTCAGAAAATAGAATGAGTAGGCCATGTGCAAAAGAGAATGGGTACAAGACTTAGGAAGCTTAAATTAGTATATGGTAAGAAGAAATTATCTGATGGTAAAACTATAGGCGGTAAAGGTAGGTTAACTGATAGCTTAATTGGTAAGCTTGCGCATTACTATGGTAATGCTATTCTATGCAATTCTACTAGTGTAAAGGAAATGCGGAAAGCCATTTGGGCTGTTTGGGGTCATTCTTGCAGCACTGATGATGAACCGATGCACTGGTTTTGTCCTAGAAATCCAAATACATGGTGTAAGTATAATGCTGCAATTAATAATAATTTACAAAATTATAAACACAAACCCTCAGTTGCTAAAGCTGTTCGAGATGTAATTAAGCCTGTATTTGCAGACTTATCTCATCTGGCACTCCTGAAGAAATGTTTAGGAGATAAAACACAGAATCCTAATGAAAGTTTAAATTCATTAATCTGGAAGTTTTGTCCTAAGATGATTGATTCTAGCCTTCAGATTGCAGAGATTGCTGCAAATCTAGCAACCAGCATTTTCAATGATAAAAATCAAATACTTATTACTATTTCAGAGAAATTTGGCTTAAAAATTAACAAAAATGTTTGTGTGTCCCTGGCTGAACGTGACAATCGTCGAATCTTTACGTCAAGAAAGAGGAGCTTAGCATCATCGTTTGAAGCTAACAGAGCCAAAAAAAATTAAAAAGAGTAAAGAAATTGAGCTGTTTGAGCAACAGGAAGGCATATCGTATGATCCTGGAGCATTTTAGCGTGTAAAATTTAAAGTTTATTTTCTCAAATTCAATTTAAAAATTTAAAGCCTTTTTTCTCAGTTTGTGTTTTTTTCCCCGTACGCGCATTGCGTTTCAAAAACTATCATACTTTGGTGCATAAAACTTTACAGAATTATAAACTCTATCATAATCTTTAATTCCTAGCTATTTATAGTATTACATATTTGTAATTTTTTGAAAAATTTCAAAAAAATTAAAAATTTTTAAAAAAATTTTAAAAATGTATTTTTTTTATTTTTTAAAAATATTATTTTTTATTCTATTTATATAAAAATCGCTACCATGTAATAAGGATATATTTGACTTTATAAATCAACTTATTGCTAGTAATTAGAATTATTATTGCAGAAAATATCATGCGCGTCGTAAAACTTACTATTTGTTTCTTACAAAAAATTTTCTTATATTTATATGCTTATTATTTTGAAAATTATGATTATATTTTAGACATTTTATACTTTTTTGAAACTTTATTCCTTTATAAAAAATGTGTAAAAGAATCAAATTATTTCATTTTAACCTCAAAGAATTATTTCTAGTCGAAAATTGTTCATATTTTGTGCTCTCGAAACATTTTTAACACCCCTGAGACCCTTAAAGGCAATTTAGCTTATCTTTATTTTCTTAAGAAATAGTTTAGAAAAATTTAAATTTCATTTTAAAGCTCCTGGATAGCAATCCTAATTAGTGATAGTCTAAAATAATGCTGTTTTTATTTTTTCATATCTGTAATACTTGTGTGTGTTTTATGATTGCATTATTTAAATCAGCTGATATACCAGCATTTCATTTCTTAATCCAGGCTATTTTTTTGCTCAAACGTGAAGAATGGGATTTTAAGCGCTATTTTTAACAAATTAGCTTATTTTTATATACATAAGGAACTGAGCAAAAATATTTCAAATTATAGTATGATCATGGAGTGCACATAGAAAAATTATTTAAGTTTTCAATAAAAGCAAGTGTTTTTATAAGTTGTAGAAATATTTTTTTTAAAAAGGCGGGGGAGTTTGTACGGAACTAGTAATTTGTCACATGCAACAAATTTTTTTTTTTTTTTTGCTTGGATTATTTTGAATGCGACAATTTTTTCTTGGCATTAAGTCATTTCAATGTTGCCTAAATAGAAAACAAAAATACTCACAATAAGTCTAAGCTTGTAAAAGTTAAAATTTGTTTAAAAATGTAAAAATACCTTTATATTATAAAGAAAGATAAATTATAACTAATAATATACACTTATTCTAAAGATTTTTAAGGCTGTAAAAAACATTTGCATCTTTGTAATAGAAAAGGGTAAAATTAAGAGAAAAGTTTGAAATAAGTATTAACATTGATTCTGATGCTATAAAATGTAATAAAAATTTTAAATATTTGTAGTTTTTTTAGATGACATTTCAGATTTTGAACAAAATATTAGTTTTCAAACTCGCGTTAGATCTCACTTAATGTTAAACATTTTTAAAATGTTACGATGTTAATAAAAATTATAAGTAGATAAAAAATATATTAATTTAGGTATAATATTTTTTGATTATATACAAAATATAAATGATCAAATCAGAAAAAGCATTTGAAAGTAAAGAATTTAATGTACAAAGAGCATATTAAGGAAGAAATGTTTTCCCCCCTTTAGTATGAGCAAATGATTACATTGAAAACAAATACTATCAGTAGCGCACACAAAAAATTTTCAAGGGGGAGTCCACGGTCGAAAATCTCCCAACTCGTATCATACATAAAGACGACTCCAATTGATTCTTCTGATTTTGTTAACAAAAAGCAGTAAAAAATAAATTATTTAACTAATAATTAGCTTAATTAATAAAATAAATTGTTAATTACAAGTACTTAATTAAATTTTACGTTATATATGTGGGAGACAACAAGGGGCTAAAGCTTTTTTGTTTCTTCTAATTTATTAAAAACTTAACAATAATTAATTAAAGAAAAGTAGCTAATTTCTAACAGATAGAGTTCCATGATGTATCGACGACGGAAACGCCTGCTTGCGGACCTCAGTCTCTTTCTCTCTTATCATACCACAGTTCACAATGGTAATACACGTAGTTCAATGTGTGTATGAAGTTCAGGTGAAGCATGGGCGACCTTCGCGTCACACCACTTCTAGCATAGGGTATCTGGTCCCTTCTCGGCCAGTCGGTTCCCGGTTGCTTTTCCTTTCAGCAGCGTTGGCTCTCCGACCTTCTCGTCGAGACCTCTCGCTCGCTCATCTCTCTCTCTCTCTCTCTCTGTGTCTTCTCCAAAGCAGAGTTTCGGTTTCACTTTGGGTCAGCTGCGCCTGCGCGCGAAGACAGCTTCCTTTTTATGTTGAGATTCAATTTGATGACGACTCTACAACCATGGATTCCACAACGGCTAGCCTGACCGTACGCTGTCCGCAGCGGTACTTGATTCTTTTCATGGAGACCAGAGGAGAATCTGAAACATACAAAAAAAAAAACACGGAACAGACAAGGACTACAAATACACAAAGATTTAACATAGCATAATTTTTTTGAATTAGACAGTTTCTCCCCACATCTTCATGTGGTCTGCTGCTGTGGATGTAGTATTGGGTCCTTCATGCATTCCAATCTTTCTGACATCATATCGATCCTTAGGTTTTACTTTTACGACTTCATAGGGACCAAAGAACTTAGGCCTCAGCTTCAAGCCAGTTCCAAAGTGTGTCCGTTGGATGGCGACGATATCTCCGATCTCATACTGGTACGCCTTTTTCCGTTTCTTATTAAAATTTCGACAGTTTTCCTCTTGCATTTTCAGAATGCTTCGCTTGGCTTCCTCCTGAAATTTTTCACGATTTTCGGTGAATTTCTCCACGATTTCCTCTTCCAATAGTTTTAGAATTTCAAGATCTTGTTTGGTCCTCATCTTTACTCCGGTTAAGAGTTGAAACGGTGACATCTGAGTGCTTCTTGAAATTGTTGAATTGAGTGTTCTTTGTACGGCTGGAACAAAGTTGTACCATTTCGATGCGTCTTTAATGGATAGTTTGGACAAAATTGGGATCATAGAACTATGAATCCGTTCAATCTGTCCGTTCCCTCGGGGTATTTCAGTTGTTATGCTTAGATGTTGGATGTTCTCATTCTCACAGTATTCTCGAAATTCTTTTGAAGTAAATGCAGTGCCTTTATCTGTTATGATACGGTGAGGATTACCAAATGTAATCTCTTGTTGTTTAAGTTTCTCTAGAGCATCACGGGAAGAAGTGGACTTTACGGGATATAACCATACGAATTAAATGAATGCATCTACTATTGAAAGAATGTGGTTATAGTTTTTATTTGTAGATGACAAAGGACCTAAAAAGTCAATATGGTAAGTACTAAGAGGGATATTCTCCTTAGGAATAGGATTTAACACCCTTCACCTTTCCGTCGTTTTTTGCTTACAAGAATGCATTTAATATAATTATTAATATTATTTTCAACACATTTTCTATCATTAGGAAAATAAAAACTTTGTTTTACCATGCTTTCGGTTTTTTTTATACCTAGATGTCCTTTAAAATGAATATTTTTAACAATTTCTGTTTGCATCTGTTGAGGTACTACCAAAACATCATTATCATTTTCAATTTTATATAGGACATCATTTTTAACAACAAAATCATTAATTTGTTTATTTTCTAAAAGGATTTTAATGAATTAATGTACTCATCATTTCGCTGACAATTTGCAAGTTTAGTGGTTATTTCATCATATGTTATGGTCAATACAGGATAACGGCTCAAACAATCTACATGTCCATTTGTTTGCCTGAACGATGAATAATTTCATAATTGAAGTGTTCTAAAAATAAGGCTCATCTAGCAATTTTAGGAGTTAATTGTTTTTTACTCATAGTTTTTTGGAATGCCGAACAATCAGTTACAATTTTAAATTTGTTGCCAACGAGATAGTTCCTAAATTCCTTAAGAGATATAGATTATAGCCAAAACTTCAAGTTCATAACTTGAATATTTTTCCTCTTGGGGAGTGGTTTCTTGGTAAAATAGTGTACGGGGTGAAATTTACTATCGTCTGATTGTTGTAACAGAATCGCACCATAACCAAATTTACTTGCATCAGTATGCAATTCAAGTTTTGCACCTTGTTTGAAAATATGAAGCATCGGATTTTCAGAAAGTTTTTGTCGTAAAGTTTGAAATGCTAATTGCTGTTCAAGTCTGAAATGAAACACAGCATTATCTCGTAGTAAGTCACAAAAGGTTTTGCTATTATGGAATAATTTTGGATAAACTTCCGAAAGTAACCTGGCAGTCCAAGGAAGCTTTGAACCTGTTTCACGTTTTTAGGTTCTGGAAAATTCTGAACTGCTTTGGTTTTGTCCAAAGAAGGTTTAATTGTACCCTTTTCAATTATGTGTCCCAAGAATTCAACCTTTGACTTGAGGAAATTACATTTTTTAAAAATTTAATTCTAATCCATATTCAGATGCAGTTTTTAACACCCTGGTTAAACGGTTTAACCCGACAAGTTCATCCGAAGAAGGGATAATAATATCATCCATGTAGATTATGACAACTCCCTCTTTAAGAAGGTCTCGGAAAACGTGATTGATAAATCTTTGAAAAACACTCGGACTATTACAAAGAACAAATGGAACTTTATAAAATTCATATTGCCCATTATGCGTGACGAATGAAGTAAATTTTTTACTGCTTTCTTCCATTTCAACGTGAAAGAATTCGTTTTTTAAGTCAATAGTTGAGAAGAAATTTCGCAACTGCAACTGATCTAGAACTTCTTCTATTAATCTTTGTCAGTTTAAGAATTAATTTTGCGATAATCAACGCATATTCTTAAATTACCATCCTTTTTCTTACACAATACTATTGGTGAACAATAATCAGAACAACTTTCCCTTGTAATGCTCTGTTGTAACCACTCATCAATTTGATCGTTTACCTGTAATTTCTCAGAATAAGATAAACCTCTGGCTATCTGACACACAGGAATATCATCTTTTAATATAATACTTATTTTTAACTTAGTACTTTTAATTTTATTAGGTTTATAATTCTTAATCAGAGAAGTCAAATCATTTCTAATATTAAAGTTTTTAACATGTGACAAATCATATTTAGAATTTTCAATCACATTCGCAACAGAAAAAATAGAATAAACACCTAAAGAAGATTCACTTTCATTCAAAACATCGCTCTTCGCGTGGCTTATTTTCTTTATTTCAGTATATATACTGGGATGTATAATAAATTCTTCGGTCAAGGTCGGTGATATTGCCGTTCGAACACTTAAACTGGGAGAGTGCTGATCAAGAGAAATGTTTATTGATGCGACTTCTACGATGCGCGTTTTGCCAAAACATGTGGTTAATGTTATGCTCCCTTCGGAGGGTTTGTTCGAACTAATTAGCGAAGAATTTAAAACTGGGATCTGGCAATCTGAATCAATAAAAGCTGTTACGGGCTGGTTTTCTACAAAAATGTTTACGTATTGGAGCTGTTGCGCGAACTCATCGCTTTTTGGTGGTTTTTCACTCTTAACTTTCAAACTATTGGCGTTTTTTCTATTATAGATGTGGCTGTTAGATTCTTTAGACTTAAAACGCTTCTGGCAATCTCTTGCGTAATGAGATGAATCACCGCATATGTAGCAATTTTTATTTTGTCTTTCAAGATTTTGGGGATAGCTATCTCTACTCTTTGGTTTATAGTTTCATGATCTACTTTTAAAGGGGTCTTCGGTATATTCACAAGCAATAGGAGTTTCCTTACGCGATCCGCTTCTAGATGAAATATAAATATCGCACTCTTTAGCTAAATCAATAGGCCTAAACCAATCTTCTGCTTCTCGAATGCCAATATGAGTTGCGGTTTCCTTATTTAAGGTTTCAAATAATTTATCAGAAATTAAAAGATCACATAGAGATTCAAAGGAATTAACTTTTCTTAATAAACAATAATATCGTAAGTTTCCCGTCAATCTTGCAGCAAATTGGATGTATGTCTCGCCTGATGATTTTACAGCATTTTTAAATGAGTTCAAACACTCGCGAGGGGTTACTTGGAATTCTCTGAGTACTATTGATTTGAGTTTCTCATAGTCATTTAATTCCTCCTTTTTAATATACAATAAGACATTATAAGCTCTTTCGCCCAGAAGATTTATTAAAATTTCAGATTTATATTCGTCATTAATTTTCTTGGTTAAAAATGCGCGTTCTAATGATTGAAAGAACAGATTAAAGTTTTCAGATCTGGTGGGAACAGGAAGAGATAAAGTTTTAATGCATTTGATCATATTTTCTATGTCTGTTTCGAGCCGTTTCACTTCGGTTTTAGCTGCAGGATTTAAACTTAATGCTTTATTTTTAGTCGTCTGAAGTTCGACTTCTTTTTTTAACTGTGCTAACTGTAGTTTTGCGAGCTCAATTTTCTGATTTTCTAAAGTTGCCTGTCTTTCGTTTCGCGATACCCTCTCATCTATATAGTTTTGAATTAAAGTTTGAACGAAATCTGCATCACTTTCAAATGTACTACTCTTCTCAATTTTAGTCTTCAGTTTAGCTACGGTGTCCGCGTACTCTCCACAGTACCATCTAGCTCCTCTACAACTCTTATGAGATCCTCTTTAAGTGCGTTTTTATACATTTTAGAAAAAATATGGAAAGATCCTACCTTTTTTTCTAGCTCCCTTGTTGTTCGCACGAACGATGTATCCAATAAGATGAAAAACACTGATTCACCTCTACACAGATGAACACAAACTATTCGCAGGTTATATTGTTAGACGGAAAATTTTTTTTAAATGACACCTCTTCGCAGGTGTTAAAGCACTAGTTCACAGGCGGAATTCACGCTAGTTTCGAATGAAATTCAACCCCTGCAGAGGTTGAGCAAAGCTTCTAAAAAATGGAGGCGCGTCTCCTCCACGGACGCTTCTTTTTTTCACTCGTTCTAAACTTTTTCAAAATCCCTATCCCAGGCGATCCCCATAATTTGTGGGAGAAAACAAGGGCCTAAAGCTTTTTTGTTTCTCCTAATTTATTCAAAACTTAATAATTAATTAAAGAAAAGTAGCTAATTTCTAATAGATAGAGTTCCATGATGTATCGAAGAAGGGAACGCCTGCTCGCGGACCTCAGTCTCTTTCTCTCTTATCATACCACAGTTCACAATGGTAATACACGTAGTTCAACGTTGTTTATGAAGTTCAGGTGAAGCATGGGCGACCTTCGCGTCACACCACTTCTAGCATAGTGTATCTGGTCCCTTCTCGGCCAGTCGGTTCCCGGTTGCTTTTCCTTTCAGCAGCATTGGCTCTCCGACCTTCTCGTCGAGGCCTCTCGCTCATTCAGGTCTCTCTCTCTCTCTGTCTTCTCTAAAGCAGAGTTTCGGTTTCACTTTGGGTCAGCTGCGCCTGCGCGCGAAGACAGCTTGCTTTTTATGTTGAGATTCAATTTGATGACGACTCTACAACCGTGGATTCCACAAAAAATGCACAGGATTATCATCAATCGAAAAAAATCTCAAGGGCTTTGGGGAGTGTCCAGACCCCCAGGACAACCCACTTGTGTGTGCCACTGAATACTATTTTTGTACAACATATTATTAGCTTTATAAAGGTATTCTAAAAACGTTCATAGAATTACACACACAAACAGTTGAATACTTCTAATAACTGGAGAGAAAAAGAGAGTGAATATTAAAATCAACACCTATTCAGCTACAAGAGGGATTTTTGCGCCGGACCTAATAATTTTGAACCGTGCCCAAAGGATGAAGACTACACCTTACCTGGCCCCCACTTGTCTTAATTTCCATCTTAATTTCATTTCATTTGGGGTGCGGCTTAGTTTCGAATAAATACGATATGTTCAATACAAGTAAAAAATTTTAAGTGTAATTTAAGTTGAAATTCTGTAGCCAGCAGATGTGATGAAATAATCGAGAATTATTGTCGAGTCGAGTTATGTGTTATGCGTAATACATTATTTTGATGCACTTTTGGAAATCTTCATGAAGTGTAAGTTATCCTTGGAAAAGTGGGTTTGCTTGAAACTGATAGAGCACTTACCATGACCAGTATTATTAAAGGAGTTGGCAGATTAAAGAAACAAACAAAAACAGCATTGCAATAGTAATTTTGATCATTTGCATTGTATTATTACATAGCAAGTACTGCCTTGGGCATTTACTTGTATATACTGGACATGTTTTAAAATAGTCAGTAAAATTGTGAACTATATTCGAGCACGCAGAATTTGTCATCATCAATTTGCTTCATTTCTGGATGATATAGAATGAGTGAGTGAGATTGAGAGAATATTAACGTCGCACTGATTAGCAACACGAGGGCTTTTGGCGACGGTCCGCGTAATTTTGAACCATGGTCAAGTGACGCGGATGACACCTGAGCTGGCACTCCCCTCTCCTAACTACCACGCCACACCAACGGGAGGACGTTTGAGCTCTCGACAGATTTAACGTGCATCGCGCCCCTACACGGCGGATCTTTAGTGGTACTAGGATCGAACCCATGACACGCTAGCCATGATCCGATGCCTAGACCACTCGGCCACCGCGGCCGTGATATAGAATGGGAATTTGTAGGTAAAACATATTATACACATGAGTTGGATTTTGATTAATAAAATGTTAAAATGATTTTTTAAGTTGCTGGATGAAATCATTTTCTTGGAAATAAAAATTATGAAAGTGCTGAATTAAAAAATGAACATTGGGCAAAGCACCTGATATTTTCTCAGTTGATATTACAAGTCAACTTAACTTAAGCTTTAAGTCAAAAATATTTTTCCTACAATGCTATTTGATAATAATAACGATTTTAAACAAAAATTATTACAAACAAAAAGAGAAAACTTGCCTCGCTTTGAAAGCTTTAAAAAAACTATTTATTAAATCCTTTAAATTAAAATTTACAGAATAGTCTCAACAAATTAAATTGTTAGAAATGGAATTCGATCGACTGTTTTCTGATTTTAAAAATTTTGAATTACTATTCCGTTTCTTAACTTCACCTCTATCTGTGGATATTGTAATTGTTGAGGAAAAGTTACAAATGGAATTAATTGAAATTTATTGTGATTCTTTGCTGAAGCAAAAATGTTTTGAAGTGGAACTCTAGATGTTTATATATATTCATATTTTTGTAGATCGGTTTCTTAAAATGTTATCATTTTAAGAAACCACGTATAAAGGCTAAGTTCGGAAGCACTTATTTATGCAAACAACCATTTTCTTTAAGAAAACATAACAGAAATTCAGAAAGGTCTAGATTCAATGATCTGGACTTTTCTGATTATCAACATTTTTTTAAAATTACATCAGTTCAATATGTTCAACCAAATTCTGACGACTTGCTTTGAGAAAATAAGAACAATATTAACATTAAATTGTATTTCGTGTAATAACTTTAATATTTGTTTTTATTATAAAACAATATAAAACATGCATAGTATAAAAAACAAAATGAAATATTAAATGATTATGTATGCATACTATATAATACATTGAGTTTTATAAATATAGAATATAATGATTCTAAAAATCCTGTTTTATTAAATTTTTCAACATTAGAAACATGCGGCCCACAACTTAATATAAAATAGCTCATGTGGCCCGTGATATCAAATGACCTTGACATGCCTGTATTATACCAAGCACCGGTAACATATGGCACGCGGGACAATTTTCAGAGCATCTACAAACTTGTGAAATAAGTATGTCATAAAAAATAGAATTAATGCATCTAACGGATTTTTTTTAAAGCTATACCTTGTATTCAATTCTTTTCCATAAAACAAAGAGGCACGAGAAGAGCAAATCTAATTTTGTTACGAATTTCTTATATCAGATTTAAAGAAAAATAACAGGTGATTTAGCTTTTTCGAGAATGAATGGGACTGTTACAAATTTGTGTTTTAAAATGTTACAGCTAAAAACACGACACATGTTGCTTATTCGAAATGTCAAAGATAGAATAATCATTAAAGAAGGCAATTTTATATAGCTGTATTTCATTCTCAATTAAATCTTCAAATCACTTTAATCTCGCTTCTAAAATTTGAATCGGTCAGTTCTTATTTTTAGTTTCCTAAAATTGATTAAATTTTAATCGAAAGCTATTTTAAATTGTTGGATATCGATGCCGAAGTTATTCAATTATTTGAAGAAAATTGTACGTATTCCGCTTTCCATTTTTAGGTCGACCTATATTTAAACAAACAAACAAATCTTTCCTCATATGAAATCTAATTTGAGTCGACAAAGAAGGCTGCTTAACAACTGAACATTAGAATCATGTGTCAAATTGAAAGTCAAAAATTATACCCTAATATTGTGTCATTACGTATCACTTTACTAGGATAAAGCTCTCATGAAAGTTTTAATTTTTTATTTAAATGTATTGAAGAAATGATTTTATTTCATGTTTTTATTTCTTATTTTAATAAATATTCTTAATAATAAATAAATATGTACAATTTTAATTTGTTTTCATTTATACCTTGAAGTAATAATTAAATTTTACGTTTTTTTATGTTAACATATTTAAATTATGCATAATTATAATACGTAAGGAAATTCTAAATCTGTATTTTGACCTTTGATGAAGAGATTCAAGTGGTACTCGTATTTTAGGACTATTGATTTAAACTCTACATAGCAGGTTTATCAGTGTGAAGATGTTGGAAGAGGAAACTTTAACATTAAATAAATACAGAAATTAAGAGTTATGTGAATAAATGTGTCGATAATTACTTGAACGAGTAATATAGATGTGATGGTGTAATTAGATCAGTTAAGTGTTAGCTCAGTTATATTTTCCTTTTCAAAATTATCAGTCTTCATGTTGACTCAAAATGTAACATTAATTAACTATCAATTAATAATTGGAAATACACTCTATATATGAAATGAATGACAATAATACTAATTAATAACATTCCACGGAAGGCTGGTTCTGTAATTCTAAGCTCTTGGGTGAGAAAATAATAACAGCTGCATTCCAGTTCAAAAATAAAATGAATTTTTCTTTATAATAAAAGGATAGAAATGATGACTAATTCTTCATATAGTTTAAGACAATCGGACCGCCATGTGTGCATAAACGTACCACAATTTCGATCGAGCACGTAAGATTTCACCGGTCATGAATTTATCAGCAATTTGGAATCTAAATGTGACACCAATAGTAGTCATACCATATAGTAGTCAATCAATGACTACAATAAATAGTAGTCATTGATTGGTAATGTTAATTATATAATAAAAAATAGAGTAGATTTTTCTTCTTCTTTTAATATGTGGTCATGGAGTTAGGGATTTTTAAAGTATGATCAAAGATCGATTGATTATTGAAATATTAAAAAAAGGAAAGAAAACTTCTTTTTTCCTTAATTAAATAAAACCAGGATTTTACAGTTACAATTTTTTCTTAAATTTCAAAGAGCAACAAAAAATTCGTCAGTTCTTAAAGAGAAAAACATCAAAGCTTCATGGGCAGAAAAGTATCAGTAAATGTTATTTAGATTCGGATAATTTAGGCAAAAAATTTTTGAAATAAAATTTTAACAATGAAAATGAACGGTACTTTTTTGATTTTTCTTAAGGAAACTATAATTGAAAATTAAATATTTCAATTATGATTCATTATTCGTAACGCAATTTTACGTATGAGGATAAATAATGTAGTATTATTCTAATTTTAGTTATTTAATACCATATTGTAAGTTGCTTAAAATTGTTTTTGTGGCTGTTTTATAAATATATTATCAGATTTTGGAAAGATTTATTTACAGGTGGCTTCATTTTATAGCAATATAAATTTGAATGAATTAAGTGGGAATACATGTTTAGAGAGATAAATAATTTATCAGTTACTTCTTTTTTTACAAATAATTCCCTCCTTAACCTTTTTTTTTTATATATATGCAACTTGTTTTCTCAATGAAAAAGTTGTTATAACTACACATACTATCGTGAAAGATATCTTTTCTTTCAAAATCCGTTGCATAAATAATAGTCATGTATTGATTTTTATTTTCAAAGGATAACTATACTTTTGTGTATCATAAAGCAACTTTTATTTTTACTTCGGCTTAAAACAAAGAACCGATTCTAAAGAGTTTAACGAATTTTATGTTTTGATTAATAGAGAGAAAGTTGTACTGTTATTAGAAAATATGCAAAAAAGATAATCCACACACAAAAAAAATCATAAGCAACGTATAATGTACAAGTCAAACTTAGTTTCAAAAACTTTCATGCCCTTTAATTGTCAATAAAACCTTAGATCGGGCGTGGCCAGCCCGTGGCGCGACTGTGCTGTAATAGTAGCACGGAGGACTTATGAACATTTAAAAATTAAAAAAGATAATTAATATCATTACTACAGTTTTATTTAAATGCGGTTTCCCCAGACAAAAAAAAACGAGCCTTACAGTAGTCGCATACGATGTGTAACATCTGACATGTTATCCTGGTAAATTCGCAATAGCAACTTAAATCCTGAAAAAAATTAATGGCGTATGATTGGAAATAATTTTCTATCAAATAATTTTATCTTTAATGTCCCTTACTTGTCCAAGGAGAATAAGATCTCTAAGTTCAGACCATGGTCACTAATTATTTTGTAAAAAATGTGATTTATTTAACTCTTTTCAAATTTTTTAGTTATATTTTAGTGTTGTACTTAATGTTTGTATTTTGAATTTATTTGCTTTGTGTGTGCTGTTGAGTATTTGTTACTTTATATTCGATTATTATGTGAGTAGATTACGTCTGTAAATAGAAGCCTCTTATTTAGGAATGGTACTGCTGGGGACGTGCAGTCTTTGAGGAGGGGGCAGTAATACGAATTTTGTATAAAATAGCGTAAATAATCTGTATTTGGATGTGTAATGTATTTATATTACTCTATGCTATATTTATTTCATGATAAAATTGAAATATTCACAAGTAACGCCGTCCCTTACGTTATAATGGCGATTCAATGCAAACTTGGCAAAATATTGGCAATAGTGCCAAGTGGGCATCATTTTTGGCAATTAAATTGACGACCATTTTCATGGCTTGACGATCATGTTGGCAACCCTTTTTGGCGAGTTTGGGACTCTCTAGATTCTTCTAGAAATAAGTGGAGAAATCCACTAATTTCACGATCTATGACAGAAGTACATCTTTCTGGAAGTTTCGAAAACGGTTATAAATAGAGCGATCGCCGTTACAGTCAGTCTGGTTTCGACCAGCGATTAGTAAACTTATCTTGACCATGAGAACTAGCGATTAGCTTGACTGTTCAATATTACGAGCAGTGTTTGTGGATAATATTTTACGTACGTGTATTTTTAGATACCGATAATTGTGTCTAAGTGCTGTTGAAGGTGTGAAATCCTTCTGATATTTATTCTGCGAATTTTGCTGTTGAATCGTGTGTTTCGAATTATTGATTTTCGACAATAAATTCTCATCGCTTTTAAAGAACTGTCTTGTTTGCGACTGATTTTGCATAAAATCCACGAACCCCGATCTACGTAACAATATTATTTTTAAATTTTCCCTAAGACGCATAAAATATGTGCTATATTTACGTAAAAATTTCATAAGCCTGTAATAACATTTTTTCACCTTTTCAATAATCTTTTGTTTGTTGAAAAAGTTTAAAGTGGCATGCAAAACTTTTTTTATCAGAGAGTGGCACTCTTCCCAAAAAGTTGGCCACTCCTATTCTAAACTTATAGAAGTAATTTTAATTTTAAAATATTTTTTCCTTTGTTTTACTGAACATAAAATAATTTTGCAATAAATTTTTTATTTACATACCACTTCTTATAAAAATTGAATATGAAAAATATTTTACAGACATATGTAAAATAATGAACGAAGCATAATAAACCATTTTTTAATGAAACAGCTGCATACTACTTTTGTTAATTTTTTTAACATTTAAAACTACATTATTTTTTTAAAAAAATTCGGCACTTTCATCAAGTTTATTTTTTATGTTTTACGTTTATTTCATCAATGCACATATGTTTTTGCATTTTTAGATTCTGAAAAATATGCACTATTTCTTAAAACTTCAAACGAAATTGAATTTCTTTTTTACAGTGTATGATGTGCTCTGGTACCCTTAAAAATTTAAAAATGTAGGCAATCAATTAAAAACTCTGTCCTTTAAATCTTTAATAATGCAATATAAGTGTATACCTAATCAAATATTAAAATAGTTTACGTAAACATTTATTTTACAGACAGTGGAGTGACACGTGGAACAGGGTCTCGCCCCTCACTCTCGAAACTGTGCTCTTTTAAATTTCCCAGAAAATCGATTTTTTATTATTTGGTTTTAAAAAGACAAACTTTTTGAATGTTTTAAGAGAAACCGCATAAAGATAATCCATATAGAACGGAAGTTATTACGAAAATAAAACGAGCAGAAAAGGTGATTTAAATATTATTACATTTGGTTGATCGATGATGTCGCAGTCAACAGCTGCATTTCTTGTTTCTAATATTTTCATTCTAATTATAATCAACTGCTTGAATCTAAGCTTCAAATGTTATTATTATTGTTTTGAATATTAACTACAACTTCTACTAACTTAAACTTCTACCTTATTTTGATAAAGGGATTCGTGATTCTATGCTCGCGCTCGTTTCTACTTTCCCCGCAAGTCGTTGTCTAAAATAAGTTTTTTTGAAAAAAAAATCGTTTTCTTTTATAAACTTTTGAATGATGAATTCGACTAAACCCGCCAAAAGACCATTAGGTAAACATCCTTAAAAAAGGATGTTTACTGGCAATATGCACACGAAGTGCAAAGCTGTACGCAGTGTGTATGAATCCCTAAGCAACAGTGTATCTGAAAAAAGATTCAGTTGCAAGATGTCGATTCATCTCTTATGGAAAAGGATGATTGATTTGATGGCTATAGTGTTTGATAAAAAATATTGTTATGTTTACAAATATTCAAAACATTGTTTCTTGCAAAAAATGTGATGGAGATACTACGCTTACATAAAAATGTGTTAGAGGTTTGTGTCTAGTGTTTTTTCCATTGAATGCAAGAACTGTAATGACTTATATATATATATATATATATATATATATATAGGTTTGTTTAGAAATTCAAAAATATAGGTAAAAGAAAAATATTCCTCAAATAAACAGACGTTTTGTATATGCGATGAGAACAATCGGAGAGGGTCATGTAGCAATGAAAACTTCTTGCGGTGTCATGGACTTTCTCCACTAGTTGCTGAAAAATCATATAATAACATTATAACCAAATTACAGTTGTGTAGTAAAAAAGTTGCAGAAGTTTCAATGCAAAGTGGAGCTTTGGAAGATGTAACCTTGAAAAATTATTCTGATATGGTAATTAGAGGAGATGGAACGTGGAAAACCCTGTGGCTATTCTTCTCGCGTTGGTGTGTGTGCAGTCATAGGGAACAGAACAGAAAAGGTTATTGATGCGGAAGTGACATGTCTTCTTAGTGTAAGGGATGTGATTCGTGGAATTGAAGAAAAGGGTCACCCTCATACAAAAAGTGGAA
Organism: Trichonephila clavata; assembly: GCA_019973975.1. Classification (NCBI taxonomy): domain Eukaryota; kingdom Metazoa; phylum Arthropoda; class Arachnida; order Araneae; family Nephilidae; genus Trichonephila; species Trichonephila clavata. The sequence goes on from BMAO01028086.1 coordinate 40,589, forward strand.
AATTCTTCATGTTAAAGAATTTTTGAAAAACCACAATGGGGCTCAGCTGGCCTGATGGAGACTGTGGGAATGGCTCGTATATTTCAGCACTCAGTAAGTCATCGTTCTGTGAGATTTATATTTGACATCGGGAATGGTGATTCGAAAACGCTCTCATCTATTACTTCATCCAATCCTTATGGAGAAGATATCTCAGTCTCAATAATTGAATGTCTTGGGAAGAATGGGAACTCGTTTACGAAAATTGAAATAAATGTGATGAGAAGTCAATTGGTGGAAAGGGACTAACCGACAGAATGATCGACTTAATTACATCGTACTATGGAAATGCAATCCGAAAAAATAAAACATGCCTTTCAGATATACAAAAGGCTGTTTGGGCTGCATATTTATATCTATGTTCAAGCGATGAAGAACTGTAGCACAGCTTTTGTCATGCAGGTCTTAATTCTTGGTGTAAAGGCCAAAATCAATTATCAAAGGGCAGTGTGGAAATTTCTAGACACAATAGGAAATTTCGGTAATGATGCCATAAAACATGTATTCTATGTGATCTGTCACAACCTAAACTACAAAAATGTCTAAGGGGTAATACCCAAAACAATAATGAATTCATAAACTCATTAATATGGAAGTTATGACCAAAAAATGTAGGTTGTGTTAGAAAGATTGTTGAAATTTCCATAAATGAGGCAATTGTCCTTTTTTAAGATGGCAATCAAGGCGGAATAAAAAAATTATACAATTGCTTGGTCCGACTGTTGGTGATAGTGCACAAAAATTTCTTACACTTGTGTATATGAAAAGAATCCAGATTGAAGAGCGACATTTTAATTTAAGCTCAAAGGAAGTGCAACAGGCTAAGAGAATGAATGCTAGTAGGTAGAAAAAGCTGATTCTGCTGTAAAGGTAGCGGAGGGGGCACAGAGTTGAGTTGTTTACCCCCCCCTGCCGCTGAGTTGAGTTGTCCCCCTTGCTGCTGAGTTGAGTTGTTTTCCCTCCTGTTTCTGAGTTGAGTTGTTTCCCTCCTGCTATGGTTTTGGTTTTCGAGTTGATGGGTTGAGTTGAGTTGTATTTCTCCTATTATAGTTTTGGTTTTCGAGTTGAGGGGGAGTTGAGTTGTTTTTCACCTGCTGTTGAGTTGTTTTTCTCCTACTGCTAAGTTGAGTTGTTTTTTAAATGTATAAAAAAAATTTAAGTATAGAATGTTAAAAGTGCTCAGGGCGCCACCTATTGGTTAAACTATACACTAATTATCAGATTTAAAAATGAATGAAAAAATAACGCTCAAATAATAAAAATAAAAAAAAAAAAATCAGGATTCAAACTCACAGCCCCAGAACAAAATGTCTCCATAGGACAATAGTTTTTCAGTTACGCTAACCATTGTCCTATGAAGGCATGCAGACCTGAAGAAAACTTAGGTTTATAATCTCATGAATTTAATTTTGCAGGCGAAGCAGATGGCGAGATTTTCTTAATTAAAATGGAATAAAAAAATATTTCATTTATATTATTTTAATAATTTGTAAATTTTAATTCAGTATAATGATTACACATACACAGTAAAAATGTGACGTAGAATACTCGTAATCAGCGTGAACGGTTTACGATTGAACTTATCTTAGCTTGTCTGATCTTGATTCTACAAGACGCGACTGAATTCTACCTCAGAAATTATCTCAATGCTTAAAGCGGATGGATACATTGCTTTCAACCACTCAGTGAACTCCGTTCAAGTGTAATTCGGTCAATATGCTTTAGACCCTTGTCACATCTTAGGTTCAAGATTCATTTCGTTTGTCAGTACTGCGGCGGACTGTATTCAACAAGGAAAAAAATTGACAATGTCTGAAACACATAGCTTACAACGAAAGCTTGGAAAGGTCGTGGAATCTTCTGCAAATAAGAAAGCAAGAAGAGAAGTTTCAAAAGTAAGTAACAAAATTAAATACATTTAATATGTAATGTTTATAAAGTTTTTTACACTTTTCTAATCTTCATTAATTTTGATACATTATTTTCAGAAGTATGGAAAATTTACCGACGATTGCATACCAGATGGAGTATTTCCAATTGGAGATGATGTTTTTGTCTTTGCAAGCACCTATTATCATTCCGTATCAGTACACACAAGGCGTTTCAAGAAGTATGGAAAAACCTACTACCCAACTCCTGAGGGAATAACATTAGACCCACCGTGGATCGAATATATCATGCGTAAAAAGAAAGTACCGGAATCACTGGAGGAATTACCAAGTGGACTTTTCCCTCCTGAACGACACATTCAAATAACAAGTGAGAACTTCACTGATTTTACTTTTAAGCGCATTAAATACGGTCCGCATAAAGAGCCTACTTTTAAAGAAATCAGCATATCTCGAGAACAGTGGGCTGAAATGATTGACAAATATGGTGCTATTGAAAATGCCATTATAGACAATGACTTTCAGTGTATGGACGTTTTAACTGCATATAAAACCTTCTGTGAAGGTCCCACAGAAAACGCATTACCTTTTTCTTTTGACGTTAGTCTGGGTCAATGATACTTGACGCAAATTTTGAAAAAATCTATTTGTAGCCTCCTGAACGAAAAAGGATTGAAACAACCTCAGAAACTCGCTGAAGAGTTATGGGGGAACCGAGAAGAAACATTTGATTCACATGTTTTGTCACTGGAAGCTAATGAGATAGCTGATTGTTTTTATAATATTCTTTTTGAAAATGTACACTTTTTACTGTTAAAACCTGTAAATTATGTAACTGAAAATTTTTTGGAAAATCTTCGCTTAGATATTATTTTAAGAGAAGTAAGAGACATGTTATGTCCATCTGATTGTTTTGAATATTATGAGGATTTTGTTTAAAAAATATTGCATACTGACTTTATAAGTTTTACACAGTATTTTGTTCCTATAAATCTGAATAAAATGTTTTTTTTTTTATGTTTGATTTGAGTTAATATCATTTTTGTTGTTTGTTAGTTTAATATTTCTGTTGAAATAAGTTTCACATTTAAAAAACAAATAAGAGTACTTTGTATAAAAGTAAGGAAAATTTATGCTCATGTTTTTAAACATAACCCCTTTGCCTTTCCCAAAAAGTATAAATTGCATAACTATTCATTGTAATATTCATTCAATCAAGTTCTGTCCGTCGGTAACAATGCATCAAGATTTAGCAGCGTTTTACGAAAATCCCGAAGTTCCAAGTAGCTTCAGGGGTGTGGAGGCATTACATCGCTCTTTAAAAGGGGAAATATAGTAAAAAAGATGTAAAGCATTGGTTATCACAGAAAGATGCTTACACTTTTCTTAAACCTGTTCTCGGCATAAGTTTCAGCGGAATCGAGTATTTGTAAGTGATATTGATCGTCAGTTTCAAGCGGATTTAGTCGATATGCAATCTTTAGCAGAATTTAATAAGGGTTATAAGTGTTTGTTAACTTGCATTGATTTATTTTCAAAATTTGCTTGGGCAATTCCTCTGAAAGATAAATTTGGAAAAAGTGTAAAGTCTGCGCTAGAAATTATTTTTAAAGAAAGGAAGCCTATATATAAAGTGTTGCAAACAGATGCCGGTAAGGAGTTTTTAAATAAAGTAGTTCAAAATTATTTGAAAAATATGAGTGTAAAATTTTTTTCTACAAATAACGAAACAAAAGCTAGCGTAACTGAAAGGTTTAATCGGACGTTAAAAACAAAAATGTGGAAATATTTCACTGAATTTAATACTAAAAATTACATCGACGTCATTGATAAATTAATGCAGTTATAATCACTCGTATCACCGTTCAATTAAAATGGAGCCTGCTTCTGTAAGTAAGCATAACAGGAAGCAAGTATTAAATAATTTATATGGTGATCTAAGAAATGAGAAACCTAAAGCCCCTAAATTTAAAATTGGCGATGTTGTGCGCATTAATAAGCAAAAACTTCGCTTTGAAAAAGGATATGAACAAAACTGGAGTAGAGAACTTTTCACTGTTTATGAAATGGTGCAAAGAATTTCGATCGTTTATAGATTAAAAGATTTACAAGGTGAAGAGATTAAATTTACTTATTACGAAGCAGAATTACAAAAAGTTGTCGACTCTGGTTTCTATCCTGTAGAGAATGTCATCAAACAAAGAAAAAGACGAGGAATCACTGAATATTTTGTTAAATTTTTAGGTTATCCTGAAAAGTTTAATGATTGGGTGACTGATATTCAAAAAGTATAAATAGTTGAAATCTTTTCTTAAGCACTCATTTTCAAAATGTCTTTCTACATAACATTACCTTCTGATAGCTCTATGCATTTCTTTCCAGAAAACAAAATATCTCATTTCAAAACTCAGTTACCCTCCCCCGTTTATTTAAATGGTGAATGGTAAGTGGGATTGTCTGAAATCATCTACCCTCATTCTTGGCTTAACGTAAATGAAACTAACAATTATTTTCGATACAAAGTGGGTGACGGTAATATCACTTCAACCGTTAAGCAAACAATTGGTGTGGGGTGTTATGAAACAATGTTTGATATTATATCAGCCATACAGCTTGCTTTACCAAAAAATCCTAGTCGGTTCACAATAACTTACAATAAAGCATCGAAACGGGTGAAAATTAATGCGATTCAAGGTAGCAGTCTTCATTTAGAGAATTTAGGTGAATTGTTAGGGTTCAAACTCAATGCAATCATAACGGGTAACATCAAAAGCGAATTCGTTGCTGATGCATGGTCTAATTTTTCGGTTTTTTACGTTTACTCCGATCTAATTTCACCTCAAATTGTGGGAGATACACAAGCTCCTTTATTGAGAATCGTTCGAAAAAAAGGTGAAGACGGGGAAACGATTAGTTAATATTATGATAAACCTCAATACTTACCTTTAGTGAGACACTCGTTTCAAACGATTCAAACTGAACTGAGACTCAATTTAGGTTTATTTTGTTCCCTTTGAAAGATGTAAAGTGATCATAGTGCTTCATTTTCACATGAGGCAAATACTATAAATAAAGCAGTGCATTTCTCATACCCTCATTTGAAGATAAAAGCGCCAAGATGAGCTTACCATACGTTTGCTGTACTAAAAGATTTGAAGACCATTATGCAGGTCAGATCGGCTCGGGTCTGACTCATTACAAGGACATTAGTTTTCAAAAGGGTTATGGAATCGGAAGAATATTTCGCCGATTGTTTAGAGCGGCCTTACCTTTTTTAGTAAAAGGAGGTAAAACTATTGGAAAAGAAGTATTAAGGACAGGGAGTCGTGTTGCCTCTGATGTATTGTCAGGAGAAAAATTTGAAGAAGCCGTAAAAACAAGAAGCAGAGAAAGTGGGGAAAAATTAGCTCAGAAAGCTATCGATAGAGTTCAGACTATGGTGGGGAAAGGACAGTATAAAAGAAAGCGTAAGAAACAGAAAAAATTCATTTCATCCAAAGCACGTAAAGTGAGTGTACGCGATATTTTCGATTCGTAAAAATGGCATTTATTCTCAAAGATTCTCCTGAATGTGTTAAATCTGAATTGGAACTTTTCAACTTACCCGGTACTCAAACAGTTATTCAAGATGGGCAGTGGAAACAATTTCACCCTCTTTCTAACGTTTTCGATAACGTACCTGTAGAATTTCACATTTCTGGAAGTGCAGAAGATTACATAGATCTCAGTCAAACACAATTATATGTAAAAGCGAAAATGGTAAAAGAGGACAATACGCCTATTACTAAAGATGATACTATAGGACCAGTGAATTTATTTCTACATTCATTATTTTCTCAAGCAGATGTATCCTTAAATGATTGCGTGGTTTCCAATTCCAGTAATACATATCCCTATCGATCTTATATTGAAACTCTCTTAAACCATGGATACGACAGCAAAACTTCCCAATTAACGGCTGAACTATTTTACAAGGATTCTGATGATGGTCTCAAGAAAAGAACTGAATTTTTTAAAGAAAGTGCAACTGTAGACATGATTGGTTGCATACATTCAGATTTATTTCATCAAGATAGTCTTTTACTGAATTTAGTGGATTTTAAAATAAAAGTAATACGAAGCAAGCCCGAATTTTGTTTGCAAGGATCTGTAGTATTTAAAGTTGTTTTGGATCATGTTTCTTTATTCATACGAAAAGTTCGCGTGAATCCTGGAGTTATTCTTGGTCATGCGAAAGCGCTGGAAAAAACAAGTGCAAAATATCCCATTAACCGAGTTCTCTGCAAAGTGTATTCGATTCCTAAAGGAAGCATGTCTTTTATTCAAGATAACATATTTTCAGCACAAATGCCGAAAAAAGTTTTTGTAGGATGTGTTGATAATGAAGCTTTTCACGGCGCATTTTCAAAATCTCCCTATGAGTTTAAACATTTTAATTTAAATTTTGTTGGAGTGTATGTGGATGGACAACCAGTGCCTCACAATCCATTGGACCTCGATTTTTCTAAAGATCAATACATACGTGCCTATCAAACTCTATTCGTTGGGACAGATCGAATGGGTCAAGACAGAGGTATATTTATTTCTAGAAAAGAATATAAATTCAAATACATTATTTGGATTTAACCTCTCACCAGATTTATGTTCTTCAGGAGAACTATTAAGTTTGATAAAACATAGCAATTTGCGATTAGAACTAAAATTCAGCAAATATTTAGAACAAACCGTATGTGTTATCGTTTTCGCCGAGTTTGAAAATTTAATCGAAATAAACAAATCGAGAAATATCTTGTATGATTTCGGAAATTAAAGAATGGATGGAATGCAACTGTTTACAGTCTTATCTCAAGAGAAAGCCACGTCCCCCTATTTCCAAGGTGTTTATTCTAGAGATACACTCCCTCCTCTGCAAGAAAACATGTGTGCTATTGTAAATTCTGACGACTCATCGCAGCTTAGAACCCACTGGTTAGCATTATTTGTGAATGATAAAAGAGAATTAGAATTTTATGACTCGTTTGGACAACCTCCTGCATTCTATAACATTAGTACTACTACCTATTTAGATGTATTATGGAATTCCAAAGTGTTTCAATCACCAACATCCAAAGTTTGTGGACAATACTGTATTTACTTTTTATTCAAACGCAGCCAAGGCTATTCTATGCATCATATTTTAAATCAATTGTATATAAATGATTCTATTAAGTATCAATTTGTAAAGAAGCGATATGGTGTAAGATTTTTGTTTAGAAAATAAAATAAAAATGGAATGAAACTAAATATTTGTGTCTTTTATTTTTTCTACTATATTCTTTTATTTTTACCTCAAAAATTAATATATTTTTTTGTTTGTTAATATTCTTTTTCCCTCAAAAAATTAAT
>BMAO01028087.1:0-14054 GCA_019973975.1 Trichonephila clavata
TTTTATGAGACAAACCTATTTGTTAGATTTTCCAGATATGTAATTATTTATTTTATGAGGTGCACCATCTTTGTTGAGAATAATTTTTAAAATGATGTATAATAACTAAAATATTTTCATGATGCAGCTAATATTCCTTAAAAATGAACACCATCACCCTGTATTTATTAAAACCTTCGTTTGGTACAATGGCAACCAATAAGAAATTATTTACTTAGAATATTATAATTACTGTACTCTGTTATTAAATTGAGTTTGGAGAAAATTTATGTTAAATATTTTAAACTTAATTTTAAAAAAACTTGCTTATTAATTAGTCTCTTTTTTAGTTCTTTTTCTTGTATATCTAAATTATTTTACGAACTTTTATTAAATTTCTTCTGTATTGAAAGTTTGGAGATCGATTTACTAGCGTCGATTTACAAATTTATCTGTTGGAAGTGAAGAAATTCTGTGATTTTCTTTAGTACCTACCACCCTACCTTTAATTTGATGCATATATAAGTCTTGATCGCATCTATAAAACTCATAAATACACATTGGATCTGAAATAATTTCTCTTTTGAACCTCTTACAGTTAATCTATTTAAAAATAAAACATTCACATAGGGTTACAAATTGGTTACAATCATATTTTGAAAACATTCCTCTGTTTATTACCCATCATTCCATTCTCCAAACAAGAACAATTAAATTCTGTCTTAGGATGATTCTGTCAGACGAAATAGTTCTCGCAGGAAAACGACTTCTATTGTCATTTGCCGGATGATTCAACTCCCACGCTTTGATGGTTACAATACCTAAAGCAGTTTCTGAGACGATTCAAGTATTCAAAGTGTCGCATTTAACAGGCGAGACGGATATATATCAGAGTGGCTAATCTCTACAGTCGCTGAGAAACCGATGCAGTTAATGAGAATTTCCTGCTTGTTCAGAATGAAATGAGGGGCACGAGTTCCTTCAAGATTAACTGTCGTTCTGTAGAATCCGGGAATCGCATTCGAGTGCATGGGATTTCCCACCCATTCAGTCGAACTCTGGTAATGGTCTCTTTATAGGATGCGAGTTCCGATTCATTTCACTCAACGTGAAGTTTAAAATATGTCTTGTAAAAGTTTTTGTGACCACTAATCAAATACGATATTGATTCTAAAGTAATTTTATTCAGATCGTTAAAAAGAATCTTTCATCTTTATCAAATAAAAATTATTCTGCTGCTTATACTTTTTAAAATGTGTTTCATTAATTCTTTTGTGAATAAAGAGTAAGCGCATAATTTACGAAGAATTCTGATACACTTAAGTTTAACCCCTTAATCGGTTTGCCCGTACAACGTCAAGGGCTAGCGAAAATTGTCTGCAACTGTTTGCCCTTAAGCTGTATGGGTTGATGATATTTTATTTATTTCTTTGGTTTGAGCTTTTTTTTAAATTCTTACGATGTATTAATTAGTGCTAGTATTTGAAAAGTCGATGTAGTTTGTCTATGGTACTAAATTGCTTTTTCTCGGCATTTTTTGTGGTGAAGGTAGAAATAAGAGAGAGAGAGAGGAAGAATGGTGTTTAAATATAAACAATAAAAAAATGTGTGTTTTTTTAAAGCATTTTGGGTTTAAAAAATGACCACTTAAGGGTTAATAACTTTTTCATAAATATAATATTAGAAAAAATTGCTAAATTTAAAGTGGATGCAATTGAATCTACTTAAAAATAAATTACCCAGTGGTTATTGACAAAATTAATAAAATAGACTAGTTTCTTCATTTTTATGGCTGATTGCTGAAAAAAACTATTTTGCTCTATTTTAATGCAACATAAATATATAAATTAAAAATGTAAAATTTCTGCCATCAATGTATGTGTGACACCAGCATTATCAATAGTTTTTAGGACATTGTGTATATAAATCGCTTAACTTTATTTACAATATAGGTGGCCAATTATTTCACTATTATTCATATTGGAAATGGTATATTTGGAAAACAGTTTAACCGTACTATTATTGTTGCTAGAATTATGTGAATATAGATTGTGAAATAATATGTGAATAATAGAATTTTATTCACATATTTTGTACTTCATTTAAAATTGGTAAAATAATCACGGTACTTAAAATGGGCTTAATAGTGTAACATTAAAAATCAGGGACACTTAAAAATTTCTTCCATGAGATTCTTAAAGTTTAAGCAATAGATAACAAATCGTTATCTATCACAAAAAATTATTTGAAAAATCTGTAAATACACTTGTATGACAAAGAAAAACAATACACATCAAGAATGAGTTATCTGATAGAGACAAAACTGGAGTCAGAATGGTTATGTACAGAATAGAAAATCATTTAAATTTCAGAAAAATTGAAATATTTATTTAAGAGAGTTACTAAATAGTTACAAAGTAACGAGCTCAATAAGGTGTTTACCCACCTCTAGCCAGTATGTATGCTACCACATGACGTGGCATAGAGTGATAAAGCACCCTGATGACCTCCTGCGGTATTTCTTGCCAACTTTGCCTCGATTGTTGGATCAGGTCATCAACATTCCCTGGTAAATGCAGTCGCCTTCTCATCATATCCTACACATGCTCAATTGGATAGAGACTTGGTAAATGGCTTAGGAAGTGTTTGACAAGCTATAAGACAGTTCGTAGCAACGCGCGCAGTATGTGGTCTCTGGCATTATCTTGCTGAAAAAATAAAGCCAGGGTACTGCAAAATGAACGGTAGCAAACAGTTCTCAGAATGTCGTCGAGTACCGCTGTGCTATAAGTGTGCCTCTAATGACGACCAAAGGGGTCCAGATGTCAAAAGAAATGAAACCCCAAACAATAATTTCCTGGTTGGTGGCCAGTGTGGCTTGCAATAGTGAACGCAGAATCGGTACGCCACCCTGGGCGTCTCCAGACACGTCTTCGATGATCGGCAGTACACAGTTGGAAACGGGATTCGTCTCTAAACACTGTACCGTCCCCAGTCAGTATTATTCCAACCTGATCGAGATAAGCACCACTGTAATCTGCTCGACAATGTGCAGGCGTGAGTGGCAGGTTGCGTAGCGGTCGGTACGAGCGTAAATTTCATTCTCTCAGCCGTCTGTGAATGGTCATGGTGGACACTCGTGCGTAGGTCTCAGGTCTGATGGTTGATAGCGATGAATCAGGCACTGTGACAGCTGATCGGACAGTCAATCTGTCCTACCCACTTGCTGTGGCCCTAGGTCGACCACTACCATCAAGACATTGAAATCTGCCTTTGTCCACCCATTCTTGCCAGCATCTTCTAATGGCCCATTGCTTCGACCCCTATGACAAGTGATTCTCCGATTTACCCAACCTGCCTCTTTCAATATAATGATACGACCTCTTTCAAACTTTGACAGGTGCTCGTAATGAGATCGAATCCTGAGGCGAAGCATTCTTTTAGACGTTGAAAGGTATCCTAAATCGCAATGGAACAGAAATTTTGACCACCAGATTGAAATCGCTTTTCATAGACACCTGTTGAATGCGCAGTTCCGATGCGCTGTAGCTCCCGCTATTCTTTAATTGGACACCAAATTTTAATCATTTGCACGTTCGGTATATATGTCTTTGCATACGAAATTTTGCTACAATCCGGCAACTTCTTGATGCGTAGTTTTTTTTTTGTTATAGAGTGTATACGTAAGAATTTAATACTTTGCTAATATAAGTAGACCTGTTTAAGTAATACATAGGTCTTTTTTAAATATGTCTATACCTTCCTGGTGTCACTTTTGTTATTCTAAGCCCTATCGGGTGGGAACTCTGCTTATTTTTTAAATAAATGAGTGATAGCATTGGCATTTAAGAAGAACTATGAAGTTCTAAAGCGGTTTTTTGTGGTAATAGTTGTCGCTGTTGTTCTTTGGCTTTGTTAGTTTTAAAATTAGAAGAAACATCTCTCTCTCTCTCTCTCTCTTTCTCTCTCTGTCTCTCTCATCACAATCTGTATACTTTTAGAAGCAAAGTTAAATAAAATTAACCAATTTGTAGTTTAGTTTTGAGTTGTATCGCAAAAAAAAAAAAAATGTTTTTATATATTTTAGTGAATAATAAAATTGAAAATTATTACTTTAGAAAAAAAACTTTAAGGGCGAAATTTTGCTTTATTAACATAATAATATGTGCAGTGGCTTGCAATATTAAAATATATTTAGTATATTTTTTTTTCTTGAAGGATGTCTATCGTATGCAAAGTTTCATTCTAAATGCGTTTTCCTTTAAATAATGAAGAAGACGGTTTTATATATGTGTGTGTACACTGCTGATTGTGTGTGTGTAAAAAATGCAACACCATGGAGAGAGAGAGAAATCATCAGAATTAAAGGAAATTTGCAACAAATATCAATTATAGGATGTTACTTAAAATAGTAAGGTTTCAGAGCCACCACGCATGCGTGGCGTGCACCGTGCCCTCTGAACTGATGCTGAAAGCGTATAAATAGAGGGCTGTAGTGGGACGTTGAAAATAGTTACTGATTATTTGTTAGGGGCGAACGTTAAGTGAGACCTAAGTATGCCTCCATGACGAAATAAGGAGAAATTCCGAACAACTTACACAGTTTGAACGCGGGAGGATTATCGGCCTTCGAGAATGAGGATTTTCCTTTCACGCAGTAGGGAATCGTGTGCAGCGGAACTTTACCACGATGATGCGAGTTTGGAAGCAGTGGCCCGACGAGCACCGAGCAACTGGAAAAACTAGCAGTGGACGACGGAAGGTGATGTCAGCGCTTGATGATCGACACCTGAACCGCATGCGGTGAATGACCGTACAGCTTCTTTCAGGCAGTTAGCAGCACATTGGTTTACTGCTACAGCTGTACTAATGTCGCCTTCGTCAATTCGTCGACGCCTGCTGCACCGTGGATTGCGTGTCATGATGCTTTTATACAGGATCTCCCTCACAGCAAACCATCGATGGTTGCGTCTGATATGGGCTCATAGCACAGAGCCTGGCAAGCTGATTGGAACCAGTTGTCTTTTCAGAGGAATCACGCTTCAATTTGTGGGACCACGATGGCCTCATTTGCGTTAGACGCTATGCCGGTGAATGCTGCCTTCTAGAGTGCATTATCGAACAACATAATGGCCTAACACCTGGAGTTATGGTTTGGGGTGCAATTTCGTATCATGGACAATCCAATTTGCTACGAATTGAGGGTAATCTCAATAGCAACAGGTACGTCCGTGAAGTGCTACAGCCCGAAGTCGTTCCTTCCTTCAAGGCATCCCTGGATCTATGTTTCAGCAGGATAATGCACGCCCACATGTTGCAAAGTCTGTTCCTGACTTCTGTTCAGGCCAACACATGCAACTTCTTCCTTGGTCCGCTTATTCGCTGGATATATCGCCTATGAGCACGTGGTGACATTTGGGGAAGGTCGTCTTCTCACTCGTGACCCAAATTCAGATTTCGGACATTTAATATTGTTTTTTTTTGTTTTAAATTTGTTGTTTGTTTTTCTTTGCATTAAATTTCATTTAATTCTGTGATCTCTTCATGATGTTGCATTTTTACGAACAACAGTTTATATATATATATAATATATATATATATATCTTATTGCTTCTACTAATTTTAATAGTTTTATTCCTGAGAAAATATTGAAAAAATTTTCATTACCGTCTTTGTTAGAGTTAAAATTAAACACAAACAGCTAAATGAGGGGTGTCAAACTTGCGGCCGCAACGAACAGTTTTGCGTCCCGACCAGTATATTGGTCCAAAATAATATATAATAAAATATTGAAATTTCTCCAGAAATAAGAAAGACAGAGTACCAGAGAAGAAATGTCAAATTTCAGGATGCAAAAATTAAATTTGTCTTGTTTTCTTATACATGTTTATTAAAATGTATTATTCGAAATAAACCTCATATCCATGAATATGGGGTTTTTTTTTCATGGCCCACCTTAAGTTTAACCTTGTTTGTGTTTAGCCCAAATTAGCCTTTGAGCTTGACATCCTTGAGCTAAATAATTCATTCCAAAACATGCATAATTTTTGAACTAATAGCCTATAAGAAACTCATTCACTTAAAGTATGCTTAAGAATTTGTGAGGCACGTTGTGTGCTTAAAAATAAGCACTCATTTGCAAGACTTTGAATAAGCGTTCAAAAGAAAGCGAAATACAACATTCTTGCATGAGAAGAATTAGAAAAACAAGAAAACAATATGAAACACAATTTTCATAATACACCATTCTAACCAAAGTATCTCAGACACCAAAATATTTTTAACTGTATTCATATTTGTCTTACTAATGCCGCTTCTGTCAAGTTACTTTTTTGCGGGGGGAAAATAAAAAAAAACATTATTGAAAGTCTTCTCAAAGACATAAAACATATTTGCAGAAGTAAATATCGTGATTTCTGCTTTCAAAACATGTTTTCCTGTAAAATGGGAAGTGGAAAACAAAAGTTAATTTTCTGGGAACCTATGCCTTATTTCCCTAGCAACACATGGAAAATAAACTGTAAATAAAACAATGGGGGGGAGACACTGCACAGAATAAAGCAATACATTTATGCTTTAATTAACTGAATTCGTTGCCCTAAAAATTCAAAAGAATTAAATTCTAGCAATTCTAGAATGTCTATTGTTCGCAGGGTTATTTTTCCCATATTATTTCAAATTATTCCGGACATTTAAAAGATTCACTTAAAAATCTTTAGAATTTCATAAAAAATTAAATTAGTCACGATTTAAATTTAAAAGCTTTTGCTAAAAGTCCCCATCTTCTTTTTCTTGACATATTAAAAACTCGCAATATGTAAAGCCTAGTGGGACTTCTAACAAAACTTTTAATTTTAAATCTTAACATTTAAGAGCTTCAGAAATTATAACGTAAGAAGAAAAAATTTATTGGGACCAATAAATATTCTAGGGACCCACTCGAATTTGCAACAAACCTTTTTATAAAACTAATAAATGTGCTATCATAACCAGAGTGAATTAGAGTTTCAAATCGAGGTGTGGAATGGAGATAAACTTTTACAACAAACCTGTATAATGAACGCTGCTGCTTATGAAGTGACCACGATAGCCTAGGGGTTATGTCCACGAACTCGTGGCCTGTGAGTCATGAGTTCGAGCCCTTGAGCTTCTGCAGAACCTTCGAGTAGTTGAAATGATGCACGTTAAATCTGTCGAGGCTCAAAGTCCTAGCGTTGGCAAGGTGTGGAAGTTTTGAGTGGTGGTTCCAGCTCAAGTGCTGTCTTCGTCAAAATTAAGTCGTCACTCAAAATTAAGAGTTCCAATGCCAATAACTCTCGTGTTGCCTTATAGTGCGATGTTAATAAACACCTAGTCGCTGCTCATGAAATAGAACTTGAGGTGCCTTGTGTGAAAATTAGGTTTATTCCTCTTAACTTAACCATGAATCAAAATTACAATATCCGTCGCCAATGGCTCCCGTGCATCTCCAAAATAGCTTCAAATCAGCAATCGTTTTCATTGTGAGTCCTTTATTCATTACCTAATCTTTGAAACGTTATTTTTTTTTCATAAATATCCACCGTCAATATGGAAATTAATTTAGTGTACTAATTTGATATCCGTATGCTACGGACTTTTCCGCCAAATAGTTATCAAATTTCGCCAAGTTAGAGCAATAGTATTCCAATACGATAACATTAGATTGGCCACCCAAAAACTGTATGGCTAGATTTCAAAATCACACCCAAATGCAGAAGTGTGCTAGTATAAAATTTGTTCCGAAGTTAGAAGTGTTGAAAGAACATTTATGTAATATTTTTTCAGATATGACTTATTAAATATCAAGACCAAAATCCAATTAAACTAAGACAATAGAAGAGAGAGTCCGCGTAAAACTAGAGTTAATCATAAATCAAATCTAAATAAAAGTAATGTCAAATTATCAAATATTGATATAAACCTAAATATTAAGAAATGAAACACTAAAAATATGGTACAAAATTTATGTAACAAAATAGATCTTATAACGCATAAGGAAAAAAATTATGGAGCATACACATTTCGTCCTTAATCAATGGCGTAAAAATAACTCCAATAAATGAGTACATAGAACACGACTTTTTAAACTGAAACTACAAATTAACTACAAGAAAAACCCCAAATATAAAAATAGAACGAAAATTCCTAGGTTTATAATTAGAAATATAGTAAACACTAGAAAAAATTAAAAAATTGCAAGAAACCATTACAGCTACAGGTTTTGTGGGATATGGAGCAACAGAGGCTATTTTATCCCCTAAAAGCCAAAAGAAAATTTTACATGTTAATAAATATCAAAATATTTCATTTTCCGAACAAAAAAAAATCTAAATTTTGATCCATTTGACACAACTTTCTCCAATAAATCTTTTAATGTGATATTGCAATGTGGATCAATTTTGAGAAAATATTTGAAATGATTTCAAGGATGTGTATATCTTCTGCAGCTTAACAAGATATGATCCAAGTCATTTAAACAGATACTAGAGCAACAAATTGCTTTGTCTAATAATTTGAATTTTTGCAGAAAACCTGGAGTAATTGCAAGAAATTAACAAATAATTAGATTGACGCATACTAGAAAAAAAATCCTATAAGGTGAATCGTATAAATTAATCACCTTGTGCATTTAAAATTAAGTACAAAATTGGAAGCAATGACAAATTTTCTTTGCTCTTATATAGAATATTAAACTTAATGAATAAACAATTGTTATTTTAGCGAGTCTTGCATTAATTGCGTATTCATAGTAACAGAATGGCCATGGTCGGGAACTCGCGTTAGGCGTTACTTTAGTCAAGTCATGGGTTTCAGTCCTAGAGCCACTTAAGTCCAGCCATATAGTCAGATTGATGCACCCTATAAGTCCTCACGTTTGTGGGTGGTGTGGAAGTTTGGAGAGTGGGGTCCAAGCTCACAGATGTAATCCTCGTCACTTGAACATATTTCAAAATTACGAATCTGTCTCCGGTTTTTCTCGAGTTTCTTTGAAATGCTTCGTTAGTAAACAATGACATTTATCTGGATCGATCTTAATCTATTTATGCAAGTAATAGTTTCTTTCATAAAATACATTAATCTTACTTTACATATGAATTACAAAGGATATTAAAATTCCTAATAACTCGCATACTCGTATATGAAATGAAATGCTTGAATATCGGAGATACAATATCATTTTATAAATTTTTAGAAAGAAAAAACATTCACACAAAATACCTGTTTTGATTTGAACTACAATTTTACTCAATACACTATCTAAAGTACACTTGCATGTATATACTTTTCATGTAATTTTAGTTCTAAATGAATTAGTAAACTATCTTTTTTTTTTTGAACTTTTCAATGTTTTTGAGTCTTTTTACTCAAAATTTAGAGCTTCATTTTAATACGAATCTATAGATTCAGCAACTTGGTGTCATAATGTCATAAAGCTTGGTATCACAAAGCGAACTTCTGTATTAATATTGTGTTTTATTATGTTTTAATAAACAGTATTTTTATACAAAAGCTACATTTTTTGGATAGAGAGAATTATTTAATGTTATGAAATGTGAAATGTTACAGGAATATTCATATGAATGTTCTACATGAACCGGCGCACATGCAAAACCTTTTCAAGCAGAAAAATCGAAATAGTTTAACAGCCCCTTTTAATTGAAATTTGTAACTTTTCTACCAAGAAAGATTTCATAAAAGAACACGAAATATTTATCAAAGGCGAATGAAGTGTACCAAATGGCATATCCTTCCATTCAATGGGTTTTTAGTTTTTAAAAGTACAAAGAATCGTTCCTTTATACTTAAAAATATGGATGTTGCAGCCTTATAGCTAAAGTTGATTGAGGACAGCTTTTAATTTTGTAAAAATTGGGGGTTAAACCACTTTTGTGGCTAGCCAAATTTCAATTTATTTTTATACAAATGCCCCACGCTACAATAGCAGCTATGCCATTAATGCGCGTGCTTTCCAACGTTTTTCGACATTAGATATTCATTAATTAGTGCAGGGCACACGACGAAATGTTCAGCGGTCATAGGCTAACCAGAGTCACACAGAGTACAGTCCGGTGAGTTGGTGATACCAATTCGGAAGACATGAGATTTCAGACAGCCATGCCCTGTGAAAAGTCTAAAATGAGCTACAGCAGCTTTTCTATAAGTCCCAGGAATCCAGGAGGGGTTCTCGTTCAAAACTGCTCTGTTTTTGTCCTTCGACATCTCTGTAGATTCCATTTTAAAATTATACTTAAAGGCCAGATTAGCAAAAATCCTCAAGGAATTATATGTTGAAATTCTCGTTGGTCTTTGGATTACAAAGGCTCCTTTCTTAGTAAGAAAGTCAGCATGCTCATTCCCAGCAATATCAAAATGAGCCGGTATCCACTGAAAAGAAATTTTATGAGGAAAATCTTTTAAGAGAACGATCTGCATTTTAAAATTATTTGTGAATTATAGAGACAATTTTGTGATGAAGCTTGTAATGCCGATTTAGGATGAGAAAAGATTAGAAACCTGTTGAATTGGGAGCTTCTTAGTGGTTGTTGCTCGATCTCTACTGCAATAGCTTCAATCTGTCCATTGAAGGCAGCAATTTCTATTTATAATACAGAGCGAAATCCAATGGAAAATAATAGATAGAAATTCTAAATCCATTATATAAGAAAACGAAACTTACTTTAGGAGATCTTTAAGGTGCATTCAGAAATGCTGCGATCGCGATGAATCAGTGAACACTAACCAAGCTATTGCCAAATTCAGGATCAAAATACAGATTCAAAGCTATAATATTAATGTCCAAATTGTAGCATAGAAAAAAGAATAAAATTATTTGCTAAAATAATTATAAACTAGGTACATTAAGAAAAAAATAATGCACTAAAAGTATAGAAGTAACACTGAGAATATTTTTGTACTTTCTATACTATAATACTATGGTTAAAAATAAAATTATTGGAATATATCATTTTAAAGAACTACTGTTACTCCATCAATGTATTGAATGCATAGATAATTAACCTTTTAACTGTCATGCCCGAGGTGATGCTCCAAAATGTCATGCCCGAGTATTATACGGGGTAATTTTGGGGATAATTTACTAAGGGGGTGTAAATCGCTGTAAACAGATTTCACAGGTTCAGGTGTAGTTTCATCTATCAATCTGAAAACGCTAGAAAAAATATTATAAAAAAATATTTTTACATTTACTAGACAGATACTCTTGAATTCATTTTTGCTCTATGAACTTGAGAAATGCATTACATTTTTATAATTTCGAATCTAAGATTTAGAAGAGTTTTTACATTAATATGATAATACAGCTTCAAGGCAAAAGAATCCTGGCAGACAACCTAAAATAAATAACCCTGCTCGTCTTAACTGAACAACATTTTATATCCCGTATTCATCCTACTCCTGCGAAACGTCAGCCTGCAAGACACAGCAAAGATTGTTATTCAAAAAAGGATGCACATGGAAAAAAGGTAAGGAATGAAACACGATTCTGGTGTGATAATTATGGAATTGGTTTATATGGAAAAGTGTTTCCAGTTATAACACACAAAACTGAATTGTTAAACTACTAATAAACATTCGTTATTTATTTTTATTTTATTTTTTAGAAAATAATGCTCCACTAGAAGCGAACTTTACTCTTGCCACGCTGTGGGGCCATCACTTCAAGCGAATACGCAGTTCCATAAATCCTACACATTTTATACCATTATAATAAATATAAATTTTTAATAAAATATATTTTTTTTTTAAATTTTAATATATTTTTTAAAAAAATTTTAATATATTTTTAATAAAATATATTTTTAATATTTTAATAAAAAAATATTTTTAATATTTTTAATAAAAATATGTTTAGTATTTTTAATAAAAAATGATTCAATATTTTTAATAAAATATATTTTAATAATTTTAATAAAATATATTTTAATATTTTTAATAAAATATATTTTAATATTTTTAATAAAATACTAAATATATTTTATTTTGTACTAAACATTTGATTTTTGCAACAAAAAAATTGATAATTTATGTACCCAAAACATCAAAGTAACTTGACATTTAAAGGGTTTAAAGCAGATAAAATGTAAATATGAAAATATTTACTACATATTCTTTAATAAATGCACATCATTAATATACGATACGAATTTAATCCCCATCTATGTACATTTTTAGTAATTTTTATCTTTAGTATTCAAGAAATTATTTCAGTCTCTCAAGAGAAGTTTATTAAAATTTATATACTTAAAAATACACTTTTAATGTCATAAATTATATCTTTAAAACAAGTATTAATCTCCTTGAGAATTTCTAGCTCAATTTTCTATTCAACAACTGAGGATCATTCATTCAAATTTAATTAAAACAAGATGTTTCAATGCTATGTTTCAAATAATACTTAATTACAACCAAAATAACTTAATTAAATCATATTAAATATTTTATTTTACTCGCTGCTTTAAAACGAACTCTTTACTTCTAATTAATTAATCTTGTAAAACTCTATTCTAAAAAAGTTATTTAATATTCCTTCTCTTTTAATGAACCTTAATCAACTTTGTTTCTTTAATAAATTTTCCTTCTTTTTTTATTAGTTTCAAAGTTAATGTTACTTCCAAAATGAAATGTTCATTAAATAAAATGTATCACTTTAAAAATAAAATATTACGCATATGATTCATTTCCGTAATTGTAAATAATTCTATAAGAAAATTGATCATGGATTAGGGAAAAGAACAAATGGAATTAATGGTATTTGTGTTTGATGCTATCGGCGCCAACTTGTAAAAGAAGATTTTTAAAAGAAAACAATTCAAATTTTTGTTTCAATTAAGAAAGAGTTCATTTAATCATAATTAGAAAGAAACAGTTTTATGTATGGTAGAAAACCAATTTTCTTACAATTCTTTCAAATTTAAAATTGCATAAAGTATTCTGAAAGAATAGTTTGAAGCACTGTATAGCTAAAAAAGCTTTTTATTTGTACAGTGTAATAAATTCGATGTTTTTTTTTCGTACAGTAAGTAAAATTTTTACTTATATTACTAACAACATTCAAATTAATAAAAATACATTAATGAAGTAGAATTCATTTTTTTACCTTAAAATAACAATCAAAACTTTTTGTTTACAAAATGTAACAAATGTAATCTGATGATTTCCTTCAATACGACAATGTATGTCTTTTATAAATAAGTTCTGAAAGAAAGATTTTACTCAGATATTGGAGAAAGTGTTTTTCAATATTACCGTAAACTATCATAATCATACACATTTATAAATCCCAATGTATCAAGAAAAGTATTTATTTAGTACTTTGTACTGTATTTTACTGGGTTTTTTTTCATAACAATATTGTTTTTATGAGTTAAATACACCTGTCATAATTAAAGATTTTTGTTCCCATTAATACAAAGAAAGATAAGCTTCATAAAACGTGTTTATAATTTTATAGTTTTACCCTAAGCCTAAGCATTTTTATTGGTACTTTGGTCCTCTTTATTGGGTTGTTCCGAAAGTAATTCATTTTTTTCCCGACAGATGATTTAATTGTATTTTTTCACACCAAACACTTGACACTTAAGCCACATAGTTATTATATGTTTTGAGAGCTGATATAGCAAAGCTTGCTTGTGAAAAAAGTCCAATTGATGCAACGCAGTAATTTTTGGTTGGTGCCCTTTCAAATATGAAGAGTGAAAAGCAGATTTTTTGGCATATTTTACTTTTCTTACCATCGGAAAGGTAAAAATACTGTTTAAGGAAGAAAACAATTACCTGAATTGTATGAAAGTTGTGTTGTTAGTTCATCAGTGCCAAAAATGGTTTCAAAAATTTCGATCCAGTAATTTTGATGTGGAAGATGCACCACGTTCTGGAAGGCCAGTTGAAACAGATAGAGACACAATAAAGTCAATAATTGATGCAAACCGCCGAATAACGATTGTGAGATCAATGAGAAGTTAAATTTATCAAATTCAATTATTCATGACCACTTGAAAGATGTAGGTTTAACCTCAAAGGCTCGACATATGGTT
>BMAO01028088.1:0-16076 GCA_019973975.1 Trichonephila clavata
TCGCAAACCGCGTTTAATCGGAATAATTTCGCAAAACTGTTTATGAAGGTGTGATGTCGAGTGGAAGGAAAGGGGCAATGAGAGATAAGAAAAACATTTGTTAAACGAAAGCATGTTTACAATACGAACAAGGCATCACGGCTTGACGTCAGAAATTCAACAAGTGATTGTCACAGGAATTATTCGAAGTTGCGGTCGGTAGGTCAGAGCTTAGCCAACACCGATGGGCGAAAGATTGTTGGATGAGTTTAAGCAAACCTGGTGTGCTGGTGATGTCAGCTGAAGCAATGACGTCCGTACCGTAAAAGCTTCCATTGTAGCCACCCAGCGTCACATGTACAAGTGTCTAGTGGCCCAAGAAGAAAAATTCAAAGGATTGAGGTCCGTGAGTCAAGACTACAGGTCACTGCACCTAATCCACCTCCCGGGATATGTAGCATGGAAGTGGTTGCGTACCCAAATCGCAAAAAGGTGCTGGTGCACTATCGTGCGTGAACCACACATTTTGGTGCGAAATGGCTGTTGTTCCCTGCAGAAATATGCATACCTTTGTGACGGATCTATACGTGACCTTATAATTAATCCTCTTGGGTAAACTTTGGGGCTAGCTTTCGCGTTAATTCGTAGCCATCTTCAAGAAGAAACCTTGATATGTAGATTAGTTTGACTATAAAAAAAAGGTTTTGTAAATGTAAGATAGAAGGAGCAGGAGAACTATTGCGGTGATTAGGAAGTGAGATTTATTTCATTATCACAACGTGAGTTTAGGAAGGAGTTTGCAACTATAATAAATTAGGGGAGATTGAGAATTAGTAATCCAAGAAAGGGTAGATTAGATTAAATTAAGCAGATTACTAGTTCTTGTTTACTTAGTGTAGATTGCTCTCTTTGTATCACTCCTAAGGTCACCTCTTGTAGTTTCACTTGTGCTTGATTAGTGCGCTTGAATAGTAATAAACTATTAATTATTATGGAAGCTTCTTGTGATGCTTTGTCTCCCCTCACACTCTTAGATCAGCAGGACGGGGGAGGAGAGGCTTCAAATAGAACGCACTCACACGTTCAAGTTTCTTTAGCCCTGCACAAGAGCTTCAAATCTCTCATTTGTTCGGCCAACCCCTCGTCTGGCTAATCGTCCTCCCAACGATTACTATAATCGTGATTTCCCCCGACTGAATGCTGTTTGCGCCCCCATGTTCTATGCTGATTTTTCATTCCTCTGCTGCCTACTAACAGCGTTCTGAATTCGTCGTTCGAATTTGGTAATACCCTGTATACATAAAAAACTTTACAACAAACTTTCCCTTTTTTTTACTATAAAAGAAATCTTAAACTACAGTTTACTGATTGTTTTCGTTGTTGGTTTGAAAAATAAAACATGGCTATTGACAGCGCACCTCTTAATGTGGATGACATCTTAGATTTTACTCCAGGCCCCAAACTTCCACCCCACGACAACGAACATGATTTGAAACTCGACAGAGTTATAGTGCATGAGTCCCATAACCCAATGAACATTTAATGAAATCAGGACTCATACCAACGACTTGACAGTAATTCCTTAACTAAAATTATTCGTTTCCAATTCGGTGCTAAATCATTTTATTTAAAAGAACTGGTTAATACCCTGTGATTTATAGTCAATAATGTTCAAGTCAATTGGTTGTTTAAAGTCCTGATGCATTTAAGTCCATTGAACATGTTACAGTAGAACGTCGTTTATCCGAATCGATTGGGACCGGACTCCGTTCGGATAACTGAAAACAGAATGCGATCCATGCAGTATATGAAACCGGACACTATATGAATATTGAAATTCATCACATGCGGGAAACGTACTTGAAGAAAAAGCAACATAGGTGCAAAATGCCGCAATTTTACCTTTATTGCGGAAAATAATCACTTATTTTTCTCTGTACCATTGTAAGCCTTCGTTTTTTCGCTGCTAAATGTCTGATTCGCTTGAGCAGCAGTAGTTGAGTAGGACAGAACTCGGATTGTTGTTCGTACCACTCCATAGCTGTCTCTAACTCAGAAAACGCCTCAGCATTTGATGGACCCTTGATACTTTCGTTGTTGTTGTTGTCATCATCCGTTTCATCGTCGACAAGGTCGGATTCTTTTTGCACGGAAGTCACAATCTCGTCATCATTTAGCATTTGAAATCCACAGTCTTCTGCATCGCATGCCATCCAGGTTTCTACATCAACATAACTCAACAAAAGAGCACGTATACACCCCCTCACTTGGAAACAAACTAACCTAATATTCCGTGAAGATTGTTTCTAAGTCACACAACTGAAATTCCCTAAATATCCCTCACCTTGGGTTTTCCAGTTAATTTTGGCCTCACGCGAAACATCTGTTTTAGTATTGCACTGTTCGAAAACGTATCAGGATTTTGGTTCGGATATCTGACGCTCCAGATAATAAACGTTCGGATAAATGACGTTCTACTGTACTTGTTAAATTTATTTAGGGTTCAGAGGCCTAATGTTCAACAGGTTGAAAGTTTGTCAAGTGAGATCTCATTTCAAGTATTGTCATCTCATTTGTTCGTGTTCGAAATCACAAGGTCTTCCGCCTCCAATAAGTTATATTGCTCAAGTATGTTGTTAATACAAATAAAGGAGTTATGTTGAAAACAATTTTTGCAAGGAGGTAGTAAAAATAAACAAATTCTCTTTTGCTTATAAAATCTCAAGAATTTCTTAACATTTCTCATTAGTCTGTATTAAGGAATATATTTGTTTTGCATTGTAAGAAACATAGAGACATAAAAATAGTATTTATTTTGAAAATTTTCAGTAATTGGATTTCTTTGTTACTTTATATTAATTTTTCTGATGTCCTGTTTTACATTGTTAAACAAGTCTTATCATTAAACCGAGAATTTAATTATTCAATTAAAGCACTTTATTGGGTTAAATATTTTTACCCAAGGCATTCAATTCTTTTTTAAAACGTTATTCATCATTTTATTTTTACAATCTTCTTCACATTTGAACATTCAACTCGTATCAGCTTATTATTTTTGTTTTATTAAAATAAATTATTTTTGTAATGAAAAATAAAGAAGGAACTTAATTATAAATAAAGGAAAATATTTCCACTTAAATGCTAAATTAAGTCTTCAAATTACACAAAATCTAAACTTTTTTGAAAAGCATCGAGGTAGAAATAAAATTTTATTTTTAAATTCATGCTATGTATAAAGAATTTTTAAATATATTCGCAGTTTTATTGTATTCATTTATTAAATGAACATATTTTACAACTTTTTATTTAAAACATTAAGTTTATGCTTCAAGATGCCATAAAAAAAGTAATTCTCAAAATTATTTGGCATTTATAAATAATAAATTTTTCCGTAAATATAAATTACTTTTATAACTTTAAACTTGGAAGAAATAATTTTGAAAAATATTCGTACAATTGCGAAAGGAAACGCCATTAACAAAAAGAAGTCATGACTCAGAAAAGTTTAATCTGAATTACAAAATTAGTTTGTTTTGATGAATTTCGAATAACTCTTTAGCTTATTTTCTAAAAATTCCTTTCCGTACATTTTGATAAAAGAACCAAAAGAATTTGATAAATTCCTATCTATTATACATTAACATATGAATAAATTAATTTGTTGAAAAGGACAGTATGAACTGAAGATAGAGAAAAGAAAGCATAAGAAGGGATATAAATTGAGTGTATAGATATTGACATTAATGTATTCAAATCAATTATTTTCTATAAGAAATATTTGCCTAATAACGTATGCAACTTTATTTAAATAGTTGAAATATTTTTACTACATATATAAACACTATGATTAAGAACCTTTTATTAATGCTGTATTCATTTCAAAATCTTTGTTTCGAGTATTCTGTTTTATTACGTTCGAAAATTATCGCGTTTATTGAATTTCCTTTACTGTTGCCAATAAAGCAATGCAAATAACTTGTTTGAATTCTCTAGCAAAAACTGTAAACATAATTTTCTTCTTTGAGTGTACTAAATATTGAAATTAATTTCGCGTGCATTTTTTAAAATTTTTAATGGGGATGGGGAAATAATTCAACTAAAAGTGAATTATTCAAAACTGTTTGAATTATGAATGAATAATAGTTGATAATTATAGATTCTTCAAATGTATACATTAAAAATTTATTTTTTTAATTCTATTATGTTTTGAAACTGCATTGTGTTATAAAAAACTGGAAGAACAAATTTACAAATTATTACGAATTTATAATAAATGAATGGTATGAATAGGTATTACTTTGAAAGGAAAATACACTAAGGCCAGGAGTGAAAATTATTATATTACAGGAAAAAATAACAATCTGAAAATAATATAAATAACATTAAAATAAAAGTAAATGCAATTTTAAAAAATATTATTAACATGACATGCTAAGAGACTATTCACATAGTTTTGGCTTTAAACCGTTCAAAGACTAAATATTACTTCAGAAACCTGATTACACTAAGAAGTATCTAAAATATGATTCATATGCAGATTGAAATTTATATTTAATTAAATTCGTAAACATCAATATAAAATATTATATTCACAAAGATAAAATTTAATCTTAAAGTGTACTCTGTAATAACCCTTGAAAATTCCTTTGATGTAGTATGCGAATTAAGATCTCTCCAGTAAATTCGTAGAAATTTATCATATGATTTTCATGGGGGTAAATAATTAACATCCTTTTTAAAAATTACACTTCCATGTTATCTGTTTAATTAGAATATTTTTAATATAAAACAATATAAATTTAACTCTTTATCTACCGCAATTTGATTTACTGCAGTTTTTCATGCAATATTTTTTTTAAATCACTACATTGAAAATTAAGGGTATATACATAAGCAAAATACTTAACTTTAGGAAATTTAATCTATTAGAGCTAATTAATTAATTAAAGATTTTCAACTGTAAAATTAATTATATATACTTTCACATAAAATAAATAGTCAAATCGTTTTCTAAGGTAGTCATTAACATACAAAAAAACAAGACACTTACCTTTGACATTAACTACTTTTTCGGAACAAAAATGACAATCTTTCCAATCCGATCAAAATGTCAGTTGAAAACGCAATTTCTGCTTTAAAGCTATTCGCTTTCCCCGCTAAAATACTCATCATAGAACCCGTGCTGCCATATATCTTAGAAGAGTAAATTTAAAAGAATATTCCTGCTAAGTATCGTCAGAGTATTCTTAAAAATGGTTATTCTATGTAATTTTAAAATGAGTGGTGCTTATAAGTACCGTCGGTAGATAAAGGTTTAATCAGTTAAGTAACAATATTAATAACATATTTTACCTTCCTTCCTCAGTGTCCCGATAGCCAAGGTTGGCCTTGGCCTTCTCAGGAAGCCTTTTCCAGTCCAATCTTCTTTCTGCTAATTTCTCCAATTTTTAGCTCTTAAAACCAGAAGGTATTTTTCTAGGCCATCAATACATTTTAGATTTGGCCTGCCTTTTGATTGTGCCAATTGATTGAGCAATGAAGACTTTTTTAGCGGTGCGGTCTTCGCCCATTTTGATAACATGGCCAGCACATATAATTCGTTGTACTTTGATGAAGTTAACGATGTCAGATTCTTTATAAGAGCGAAAGAGTTGTAAACTTGATCTTTGCCACGTGCCATTTTTTTTTATTTCCACCAAAAACAATTTAAAATTTTTTCCTTCTGTAGATACCATGTTCTCATCTGTTCGAGGCATGGACCAAGTTTCATTTATATAAGTGAATACTTACCTTAAAAGACTTTCATACAATAGAACCTTTGTTTTTCTTTTAATTACATTCGATTTCATATATTTTAGTATTCTATCAATACATCTATTAGCCATAATAATTCTCTTTTGGATTTCAGTAGTGTAATCATTCCTATAGTTAATTTCAAAACCTAAATAAGTGACACTGTCAACAACTTCAATTTTAAAGTGGGAATTTTGTTAAAACATGATTAGAGCAAGGCATGTATTTGGTCTTATTCTCATTAATTCCAGTCCCATCCTGAGGGCATCTTTCTCTAAAGATAAGAAGGCTTGTCGTAGTGCGGTGGGAACTCAATAAATAATACCAAGGTTATCAGGAAAAGCCAACAGTTGTTCGATATAATATTATATTCAACAAAAAAAAAACTAAATCTTAAATATTCTGAAATATCTCGTAAGAAATCCTTCGATGTAGTTTGTGAATTAAGATTTCCCCAATGAAAACCAGAAATTAGTAGTTTTTTAAGGTACATCATTAAGAAAATATTTTTAATTATATTTACATATTATGTGTTTAATTAGAATCTTTTCTACTGTAAAATAATATAAATTTAGTTATATAAGTAACAATATTAATAATTTATTTTAGATAGTAACAAAATTTTTTTTCTATAATATACATATGGAAAAATGCCATTACCAGCGGTTGAATCTTTTTATTTTTATTTTGACTAGTATATTAACGAAAAGCTCAAGTAATCGCAAAAATGTAACATCTTTGTTTTTTCCGAACGTAATGTTACAACTCATAATAACCACTTCTTATTAAATTCGAACACTCACTTTCATGCGCAGTCCTGTAATAAACAGGTTGGAGCTTAAAAGTTTCGCGTAGTGTTGTCTCTACGTGTCTCCTCTGTAACGTAGCCTCTTCGATGATCATCTGTCAGCACCCCATCTTAGTGTTTTCTGGTTCCTCCGGTGAAAAGAAACTTTTATTCTTTTCCATTCCTTTAAGTGGACAATGTAGCAATCGCACCTGTTGCCAACCATCCATATCTTTCGTTTAACACGAGGTCTTACTACACTTGTGCTCAGAAAATATGGTCTCCAGTTGTGAAGAAGAGATACGTAGAATGGTGTATGGATGTATTGAATGCATTCTTTTAATACAGGAGACTTATAACTTCGGTAAAATATTTATGCTGTATAAAATGTACCTTTTAAAAATATTTTAAATTAGTTTTATACATAAGTACAATTGTTGTTTTATTACATAGTTTCAAATTTTGAATGCGTTAAAAATGTTTCTCTTCGTGTATTTTGGGAATCTTTTTCTACCCTCTTGATAATTCGAAGTTTTTCATAGTCCCTTTAACTTTGAATTATCGAGAGTCGACTGTATATGTATCTATATGCGAAATTATACCCCCGACTTACGTGGTTATCACTCAGTGCTACCTGTCACCTAAGTTCGGGGTATTAATTACTGTCGTGTTATTTCCTGTTCCTTTCTTGTTCAATTCGATCCATAATGTATTTTACGCAGAATTCAATCTGCCTTGGAATTTCTCGAGATCCCGGGAAAATCATAATCCCCCCCCCCCGAAACCGTAGACAAGCTGGGAAAAGTATGAATGTTATGTCCCTATTATTAGGAAAATGTATGAATATTAGGATTAAAAAAGCTTTTATGTGGCATTTTACATTTTAACACTTCTGCCAATTTATATAAATATGTTGAGACACATATATTTATATATTATTTGTACAACTGAATACTTTTAATTTTCTTATAATTCTTCTGGTTGCAATCATATAGGAAGAATTACTGCAGAATTCATCCTATCCTGTTACATCTATAGGTGAAATCGAAAATTGTGTCATCTTATATAAATGGAATTTCTTACTCAAATCTTAAACTAAACTCAGTGGCACAACTGTCAATCCCTACTGGCCAAGGCCTACTGTCCTATTACATACTACTGTCCCTGAGCAAAGGCCAACTATACCTATCTCAGTTTTCGTAACCTTGGGCCCTGAGGTGCGCGATCAGATGGTCTGTCTGAGGCGACCCCCAGTGTTTAGTTCCCAAGCAAGCTTGGTACTCATTTATCGATCCACTGAAGGGATAAACGGTTGAGTTAACCTTGCCCCCCTCCCTGGAATTAAATCCGGGACGTGTGACGTGGAAGCGCGATTCGCTACCACTCAGCCCCCCAATGGAGTTCTTACTCATATCTCACATACTTACATACAACTCGCACCTATACTTTCAAACTGCACTTTTTTAATTTTAGTTATATTCGCCGTATAACACGCCCCCCCCCCCGTCTTTACGAAAAAATCTGAAATGTGCGTGTGCAATGCTCTTATGTTTTGAAGTCATTTATTTGAGGTATTATTCCAAAACTTTAGAAAAATTCGTATGCTTCAAAACTACAATCCTTTAAGTTCATAAGGAAAATGCCATTTCTTTTCAATAAACAGTATATCGATATATATATAACTATAGCATCCATTCTTTTATATATTTTATATTTAGTTCTATTATTTTAATATTTCATATTTTCTTTTAAATTCTGTTGTCTGGTTATCTTTCATTTTCAATTCTTTTCAGTTTTTAATTATATTTCTTCATCTCTCTCTTGTAGAGAAATTTTGATTATATATATATAGAGAGAGAGAGAGAAAGAAGTCTAATTTTCTTATGCTCAGCTCTTTTCGTTATTTTTAAAGCTCTCATTTTTATACTCGGCGTATAACGCGGACCTGTACATTTCGATCTTATTTTTTGTGATAAAAGTGCGCATTATACGCCGGGTTTTGCGGTAATTTTTTAACGTATTATCTGTTTTGAAAGTGCCATAAGAAAAAAAGGCATACAAATACTCTGTGTTACGTTCATATGTAAAAAAGTTCGCATTTAAAATAAAAAGTTTGTAGATCGGAATAAAATTTATATTTTTACGAATTTTGTATAAAATAATGTAAATAATTTGTATTTGGATGTGCAATGCATTTATATTACTCTATGCTATATTTATTTCATGTTAAAATTGTAATATTCACAAGCAACGCCGTCCCTTACGTTATAATGGCGATTCAATGGGAACTTGGCGAAATATTGGCGATAGAGCCAAGTTGGCGATATTGGCGACCATGTTGGCGAGTTCGGGACCCTCTGGATTCTTCTAGAAATTAGTAGATAAATCCACTAATTTCACGATCTATGTCGCGAGCGCATCTTTCCGTAACTTTCGGCCCCGGCTATAAAGAGAGTGATACTCGCCGCAAGAGGCAGTCTGGTTTCAGCCAGGGAGTAGTGAGTCTGATTTCAACCAGCGAGTAGTGAGCATTGTTTTGATTAGCGATTAGTAGACTTGCCTTGAACTTGATCAGTTCGGCTGTGCTTGTGAATAGTCATTTACATACGTGTATTTTAGACACTGCTTATTGTGTTTGAGCGCTGTTGAAGGTGTGAAATTCTTCTGTTATTTTATTCTGCGAATTTTGCTGCTGAATCCTGTATTTCAAGGATTGGTTTTCGTCAATAAATACTCATCGCTCTTGAAGAATTGCCTCGTTATTTACGACTCATTTTGCATAAAAATCCTCGAAACCCCTATCTACGTAACAATATTAAAATGGTTTTACAAATTTATTTAAGTGCCGTATATTTTCGTGTATAAACTCAAAATTTTTAATTTTCGGAACTTTTTTTATAGTGAATGAAGTATGGGGGGAATGGCTTGGTATACGGGTCTGCTAATTTCGAAAAAAATGTAGCTTAGGAAAACCTTTTTTGAAGAACATTTTCCTTTAGCTAAGTACCAGCGATTTTAATATTTTAAACTTTTTGATGTTTTGAATGAAACTTTTATTAAAAAGTAAAAGAAAAAAAAATCACATGAATGTTTTAAAGTCAGAATTAGAATCCAAGTTTCCTAATAGTTTGTAAGTTTCACATTCACTCTGCATGCATATGATTATCATGCCGCGAGATTTTCTTCCCTGGGATGAAACACAGGCCTACGATCACGAACTGCCTTTTTTTATATACATTTTGGTTTCTCCTTTAATTCAAAATGTTTTTTCCTTCACTATCAAACTTGTTTCTCATTTGCAAAGAAATGCGGGGGACTCATATTCTATTAATAATTTAAGCAAACGCGATCACCTGTAGCTTGAAAATTGCCTTATACGAATAATTTTTTTCCTGATCATTTCCCAAACAAAAAAAAATGGTGCTAAAAGCTCGACTAGCACACAAATTTTGCTCTTGAGAATAAATTAATTTAAAAAAGTGTTAAATTCAAATAGGGTTTCCATTTTATCCATTAGCAATATTTGCGCCTTCATGGTGGCATTTTTGAAAAATACAGGAATTTCTTTTTATTTTCCAATTCGGCTTATTTACAGTTTCGAATTTTGGGTAAACTTTTGAAGAAAAAAAGAACTCTCGACACAAAACACGGATCAGAGCGTATTCGGAAACATACGGTATTTATTTAATTAATGCTAAAAAAAAATTTGAATTTAAAAAGGACTGAAAATAGTATCATACTTTTTATGGTTTTATAAAATAATTCTAAGGCCACAGCTTTTTCTCGTGATCCTCAAACCATTTTCTCAAACTCGAAAGGTTTTTGAAAACTTTGTGGGAAAACACGCCAAACAGTGCTGGTAATATTTCGCTGTCCTTTTGCTTCCATAATTGTTTCTTCATCTTATTGAGAAATTTTGCAGCTAATTTGAATAAAGTAAAAAGAATTAAATTTTAAACTTCGAAGTTTGTAATTTTGTTTTGCAATATATGTTTAATGTCTTATTAAAAGTATTAACCTTATATATACTAATAGCATTGTACGGCAGGAAAAAAAAGGCTAAATTTAATGTTAAGTTCCAGATATAATAATTTTTGAAATGAAGAGAATGTAATATAAATATTAGAGAATTGTTCCATAAATCCAAGTTCCCAACACTTCAGGCGTCCATGTCTCTAGATTAAGTAACCTATAATTAAATTAAATCGACATCACTTTTATAGTTATCAACAGTAGTATGCATTCTTATGGAATGAACATTATCAACAATTGTCTTAGATACTGATTAACCACACACATACGAAGTTTTATTACTCATAAATCTAAATCACACACATTGAACAAAACATATTTTAAAATAAGATAAGAATTTATAATATATTAATAGGAATTTCTCGCTCGATTCCGAAACGTTTTCAAACGGCCAAAGGTTTTTTTTAAGCGGGAAGGCACAAAGTTTTATTATACTAAAAAACAAAATCTAAACTGAGAATACTTTTTCTAGGTAAAAATACACTTTAATATTTTCCAATACTCATGGTGTATGTGCTTATTACATTCCTTTTATCGCACCATGTTTAATTTAACACTGTTCACATATCCCAATTTTTAGTACTTTAAATATAAAAAGTAAGGCACACACATATGAAAGATACTTTGTTCTGTAAAAATAGATTGAAATAGAAATATGTAACACATATTGAAATAAGCTGCTATCTAAGGGAAAGAAAAGCAAGAATACGATATTAATGTTGCTTTTTTCCCTGTTCGCGCGGGAAAAATGTCCATCCAAGTTGGAGCTCAGTACTTTGCCATTGGTCGAAAACAGACTGAAAATCGTTAGCTTCAGGGCAGGTGACGTTAGAGTCGATACAAAGAATTGTTTGGATTCAACCGAGAGACACCTTCACATAACTTGGACAGCTGCGCTTTTAAATGATTCGGCTCAAAGTTCTCTCCACCCCCAGAAAGGAATGTGGAAGCTCGATGCATGAGTTTATGTATTCATCATTCTCAACTGATAACGACTCTAAATTGCCAGATACGCGACTAACAACCATTGTATACATGTAGGCTAATTTAAACTACAAAAAAAAAAATCATTTTACTAAATGTATTAATTTCTTAAGGTATCAAACTACGTTCGGAACCGTGATTTTACAAAAGCGTACAAACGTCTTTTTTTAAAAAAATATTTAGTGTAACTTAGATTAGAATAAACATTTTAAGAATAATGTTACAACAAAAAATTATTTTAAAACGTTATTTTGTTAAAAAAGGAACACAGAATTATCTATTTTCAAAATATTCTCTCCTTTTATGAAAAATATTTATATAATACTAATATTTTACCTATAGACAGCTAAGATTTCTCCAGAGAGTTACTATCACATAAAATAATAATCGGTACTTTTTTTGCTTGAATTTTTTCACTCCGATGTATTAAAACATGAATAAATCCACTTCAAAATTACATATTTTAAAAATCCTATTTCACAAGTCCTTTACAGAGGTCTGAGCTATATGTAGACAAAATATTATTATTATGGAAGCATTTTTCATGAAAGAAGAATGTTTCTCGAAAATAGGTAATTTTTTTTTTTTAATTTTTTCGACCAAAATATCTTATTTAAATAAATTTTTAGTATAATAACAATTTTAAAACAATTTTATATGCGTATTCTAATCTAAGTGACACTAAATTTTAAACAAATATTCGTTAATACGCTTTTGCAAAATCAAGATTCCGAACGTAGTCGGATACCTTAAACATGGCACATATTGATATGAAATTTATTGTGATACTTTTTTCCCCTTTAAGAAAACGGTAAATATCTAATTAAAAATAGTACATTGTATTAATGGATATGTAGCAGCAAACAATAAAAAAACTGAATTAATAATCGTGATCGAAATACATGTTCTAAGTAGAGTTTTTTCAATAGGGGAAATTTAGAGATCTAGTCTAGAATGGCACATCTTTCAATTTTCCCCCTAAAACTTTCAGATTCTGTAAAGGAGGGAAATCTTAACATTAAATGACACCCTTTCGCAGACCTCTAGAAAGGCATGGGAGATCCCCGAAAGTCCGCGAATCATAGTTTTAAGAATCGTTGATTTAGAAGGATAAAAAAACCCCTTAATTCTCTCTGACAAGGGGAGGGCATGACTAAGGAAATTCATTTGAGGGTGCGACTTGATATAATAGTAATACTCTTTTAGGGTGTTAAACCCTTATTAGCGCGAATGGTCAGTCAATTTAAAGAAATAGCCTTCGAAATTCATACTTAGCTTATATACAATTAAATTTTCATGAGCGCTCGCGACGCAGTGGCGTACTTGCTTACCACGCGGCTGGCCAAGGTTCGAGTCACGTGAACAGTTTTTTTTTTGTTTCATTTTTTTCGATTCATTTAATTATTTTTACAATTAAATAATTTATTTAAAATAGTTCTTTAAATATTAAATGATATTTTAGATAATTATTTTACATTTTTAAAGTAAAATAATTACAGTAATTAGATACATATTTATATTATATTTATAAAAATAATTATAAAAAAAATATTTATTATAAATTATATTAATATAAATATTAAATGATACTTTATATTAAAAATTAGTTATAAATAGTTTTATAATATGAATACAATTATGTATTATAAAGGAATTTATATATTTATAATAGTATATAAAATATATTATTACAATTATTTAAAAATTATTTTACTATTAATATTATAAAAAAATATGTATACTTATATTATATACTTCTAATTTAGTTATTTTATATTAAAAAATATTTAATAAGTTTTTTTAAATAAATTTATTAATTGTAAAAATAATTAAATGAATTGAAAAAATAAATAAAAAAAATAATAACTGATCGCGTGACTCGAACCTATGCCGGCCGCGTAGTAAGCAGGTACGCAACATCTATCCTAATGCAAATTTAATTGTTTTTACCTAAGCATGAATTTTGATGGCTATTTTTTCCGAATTGGACTGGCTATTGGCGCTAATACATTGAAAGTTGAACACCCAAAAAGAGTACTACTATACACTAAATCTTATCCCCAAAAGAATTTCCTAGTCGTGCCCTCTCCTTTTAGATTATAACTTTAAGAAACTTGCTATAGTTGGCACTCAAGCATTTACGGGCATTAATATGGCTTTCCTTGCGTTATGACGTAAAAAGAAGCATTTTTATGTTTTTTTTTCTTGCCAAAAGGATTATTTACCAGCAATCATCAGTTATTTAAATTTTAACAATATAATAAGCTTGATGCTGAAATAATTGACAAATTGAGGACTCAGGCTCTTCAAAGTGAGTTATTTAAAACAATAACAGGGATTAACTGAATTGCCTGTACTGAGGGCTTCATTCAGAAATATGTTGTATCAATATAAATTGTTTTAATTCTTTTAATAAATTGTTATCGGCCTTAGTGAACTTTAAAGAAAGCTATAAAACAGGGATGGTGAACTAGTGGCACGGTGCCATTAATGGCACCTACACAATATTTGGGCACTGCAGTGATCAAATTGTTTGCATTTTATTTTAAAATAGCAAAGTTCTCGATGAAGTTTTACGAATAATCGCAAGTGATCGGTCGCCGAGTGGCGGGGAGCATACTCGTTCGTTATTGTCTTGCCTCAGTTACATCGTGGATTACAATTGCTAATGATGCAAAGTCTGTCTAAGCATAGCAGAGTCAATTTCAATGACACGACTGTATTTTAAAGTTTATTTGAATTATATTTACGATTTTTTAACTGTTTTTTAAGGTGACTAGTTCAGCAAAAGAACAAAAAGTGCAAATTAGTAAGTGTAACAGAGAATTTCAAATTTGGTGAATCTAGAAATAGGGCATTATTAGTGAAAGCAGCAAAGAGGTGGAGTTTTATTTTTCGGAATATCATTCTAGTGGTATGCAGAACATCGTCTGTAAAACGGCATTTGAAACAAATCACAAATCCTCTAGTCACAAAAGTGAACCACAGTACAAATAATTAATTGCTTAAAACCCGTTTGGGA
Organism: Trichonephila clavata; assembly: GCA_019973975.1. Lineage (NCBI taxonomy): Eukaryota > Metazoa > Arthropoda > Arachnida > Araneae > Nephilidae > Trichonephila > Trichonephila clavata. Next base: position 14,598 of record BMAO01028088.1, read on the forward strand.
GATGACTCCAATTCAGCATGCAATCTTCTAAAAGTAACATGTTACAACCCTAATATAAAATATTTGTCATCCAATCTGCAACAACAGAAGTCACACTAATGTTTACTTTAATTTGAATTACACGTATAACTAAAACATTTACAACTATACAGTAAAAAAGATATTTTTCGTAGTAAATAAAGAGTTTTATGTTGTTAGTATTTAGTTTTATTATTTTTCCAATAATATATCAAGTAAAATTACTTGACGCACGTCTATACCTCATTAAACACTCCTTCAGAAAAAATGGCACGTTGATCCATAAAGGTTCGCCAAGCTTATCCAGAAAAAAAAATAACTAATTGGTTATAGAATTTGTCTTTCTTGCGGACATTATAGAAAAACTCAACGAATCAATATCCGGTTTCAGGAAAAAATGTTCTGGAGAATAGATTCTTAACAATACATCCAATGTTGATAGAAATTGCCCTTCGACGAATGCATTATTTTCTTCTATTTAACTATCTTAGTCCTTATTTTTGACAATGAATGTGGTTCAAAACAAATATAGAAATAGACTCAATAATGAAAATCATGACAATTGTGTTCGGAGAGCAGAAACAGATTATTTATCCAAAATTGAAAAAATTGTTGAGGCAAGTAAAGCCAAGTTTATCATGACGCTTTCACGCTTTTCCCATTTTTTTCAATTTAAAATTCCCATTTTAATATTTTAGAATTATATACTTGTGAACATTTCTGTAGATAGACATGCAAACTCTTAAACTAAACTCAGTATGGCAAGAGTTCAAGAGGGCCAAGGCCTACTACACCCATCTTAGTTTTCATGATCTTGGGCACAGAGGTGTATGAACAGATGTTCCGATCAGGTGGTCAGTCTAACGCGAAACGCCCACTGTTTAGCTTCCAAGCAAGCTCTTGGTACTCATTTATCGACCCATTAAATCCGGGGTGGGCATTACGTCGATCGCAATCGACCGGTGAACCGCGAAGATACTTTAGAGGGACCGCCTGAAGATTAGCCGTTCGTATTTATATACTAAAATATTCAAGGTTGGCTGACAGTACGCAGACTAAGTCTTCCACTGATTATAATTACAAGAACTAACTTTAGATGAAAATGTTTTATTTTTTAATGTATTTTGAATTGTTTCATAATAAATGCATTATTATATATTATTATATTTGTGGCTATATTATTATAATGTTTGTATTTTGCGTTTTTCTTTAAGCACGTTTTCAAAAAAGTGAGTATTTCATTTTTTTGACATACGTAAGTACGCGTACTCCATATTTATCATTAAGTTATGATAAATATTGTTGACTTTTTCATTACTTCACCACACCTACGACCCTGGGCCGTGGGCGCACTCGTGAAATTTTCAAAGGGGGCTCGGCGCAGTGGTCCAGGGTCGTCTACCATTTTCATATCCTACCGCACGTTGCCAAACATATATATATATATATATATATATATAT
>BMAO01028089.1:0-13333 GCA_019973975.1 Trichonephila clavata
TAATTGGAGATGTTACTGGTTTTGTTATTAATTTTAACTAATTAAATATCCCAGATAAAACTTTAATAAAAATACCGATTGTTTTATAGTTCAGGACGTAGAGAAATTAGACAATAAAAAGGATTATTACCAAAAAATTAATTTAAGGACATTTATTTCTTTTAGAAAGTCATTATTTTTCTTAAAGGTGAAAAATGCAAAAATTAATTAAAAAAATTATTGTTTGGTGAATTGCTGCATTCTTTTAAACCCGTTTTATTTCAGATTCAAAACAATACAATAAATAAAAAAAACTGTTTGAGTAAATACGACAATGTAGACTTTATAATCAGCTATAAAAAATTAGAGAATTTTGTTGAAACAACTAATTTTAAGTAATTCTAGAGAACTCTTGTGAAAATAATTTTTTAAACAAAGAAACAAATGTATCTGAAATTGCTCAAACATTCTAGGAAACCGAAAATAAACAAAAGCAGTTGTAAATAATTAATTATCTGTTCGTTCTAGAAAGATAACAATAAAAGAGTCAAGTTTGTAATTCTAGAATCCTCGATAAGTATGTGTGTGCGTGTTTTTCTTTGAGTAGTTCTACAAAATGAAAGAAGAAAGTCGAAACTGTTACAAAGTGGAATTATTTTCATGTATTTTAATAAGTATTGAAGAGTTTTAACTACTGCCTCGAGTCTTGTTTCAGTATACATTAAAATACGTTTAATACAAAAACGCTTAAGACGAAATATCGGTTGACACGAAATAATATAACGGTCTTGACAAACTACTATGTATTTTCATGCATTATTTTTCTCTTAACTTGAAATGAAAATTGCTTAACATGAAAAGATTTCCCTTCTGTAAATGAACAAAATACGGAAAACCCAGCCACGGAGGCTAGATTAAAGAGGATGAGAAATGAAAGAGAGGTCGTTTCACATATTTTGTAGAAAGGAGGCTGACTTTGAAATACCCTCGTAATAGCCTGTGACACGAGCCAATTTTGTAAACCAAAGCTACTTTCACCCTCCCTTACCTATAAATGCCTCACAAAACTATCGCATCTCTTATCAGTTGGCTGTGGAATTCGGTGACGAATACATAGAGTACACCGAAGTGTGAGTAAAAATCAGTGAGTTTTTGGTTTGCATAATTTATTCTTTTTTGGAAGATTTTTTTTCTAACACAATGGCATAATAAAATGCTGTTTCGTTTAAAATGAAGATGGAGCTGCTTAAGACTGTTGATCAATAACAGAAGACGAAAACAGAAACACACACACACACACACACACACACCACACACACACACACACACACACACACACACACACACACCACACACACACACACACACACACACACACACACACACACACCACACACACACACACACACACACACACACCACACACACACACACACACACACACACACACACACACACACTACTTTATCAACAATAATCAAGAAAAGGAGTTAATAACGTAAATATTGAAACAGTCTTTATTAAATACAAGCATATATATAAACACATACCTACGTAAATAAAATGTATTCTAATAAACTTAATTTTGTTGAATATATGTTTTTTTGCAATATACTTTAACACTAAGCTCTTTTAACACGAAAAAATAATTCAGTCCTCTTAATTTTGTGTCAAACGATTTTTACTGTAATTGTAATTCCATTTTTGATTCTTTCATTTTATTTGAATCTGATTCACGTGATTTAAATATTTTCTTTAGTAGTCGATGTGATGAAATGGAACAATACATTCGTCTATAAATAGAATTTTTAAATCAAAAATAAAATTTGAAAATATTTCTTACGAAATTTTTGACGTGATAAAAAAGCTGATTTTTAATGAGTAAATTAAATATATTTTTACATGCATGAAAACAATATTGTCCGAGATACGAATAAAAGACTTTTAACAATGAAGATTATTATCTATTAATGATTTTAAAAATCGTGGAGATAAATCTTGCTAAAAGAGTTGTCTAGCCGATTATACAGGAAGGAACAGGAAGTAATTAAAAAGATTATTTTTTTCCATATTAATTAATGGTCGGTATGTATTGAAACTGCATAATTTTCAATAGTAAAAGAGAAGATTCATTTTTGTTTCTAATGAGAACTATTATTTCGTTAATATGAGATGAATTTATAATGATTTTATAGCCTGAATGATTAGATCCGTCTGAACTTCTCAAATCTTAAACTAGTGAAAAACGGATTTTCTCAAATCGTAAAATGGAGTTTGTTATACATTTAATTGAGGTCATAAAATAATGATTTTCAATGCGAATAAATCATTAATTATTAAAAAAAAAAGAAATATCAATTCAATTTAAAAACTCGTACGATTTCCATTTTTTAAAAAAAATTTTAACTAGATTTTTAAAAAAACATCGTATGAAATTCAAATATTTTAGTATTTTAAAGACATTTGAGAAAATAATTCCATAATTAATACGTAGAATTAGGAAATAAGTAGTCTTCTTACTTGAATTTGTAACAGGTCTATTCGTGTTCTTACTAAGAGTCCTCTTGGGGAAAAATGGGGTCTTCAAAATTTATTTTATTAAAAACTCTCCTCCTCCGAAGATGTGATTATGTAAATTAAGACTTGTATATAAAGATTAAACTTTCGAGTTAAGAGGGACAGGTTAGACTGCTAACGGATAGCAGTGATTGATTAGAGTGAAGCTAGGCAAGAGAACTTCGTTACTTATTTGATTAATATTAAGATTGACGATTTGGTCAATTAAGCGTTAAATTTGGATTAGAACGAATTGAATTAGAAGGTGTATTGCTTCGACGTAAGTGATCCAATTTGCTGTTAATTCTCCTAGTATCTCGTCTACTAAGCGATTTCTCACATGTTTAGCAATGGTGCATTTCTTAGTTTGAAAGTTGTTGAATCTGTGTCGTAATTGAGAATTGTTAATAAATAGAATTTGTATTGACTATGTCTATTTCCTTCTGACCTCTCACACTAAGGAATGAATGACACAGGTAATCCCTTACAAGCTCATTTTTCCTTTTTTTCTTAAAAATAAAAACTATTGCTCATTATTTATTGGTGTTGAAAATCAAATCTACATTTCTGGCTTGGACTTGCTATCACAACGAACCATCTTTTTTATCGCTTTCCTCAGACTGAAAATATTTACATATTATGCATTTTTCATAATATGCCCTTTGATATAACAAGAATTATGTACTGGAGCATTGAATCCACATTCTTGTAAAAACCGAGATTTCCTGAAAAAAGAGTATATTTCCTTTCTCCTTTTTATTCTGAAAACAAATGAGGAATTGTATGTTTTCTGTCGTTTTCTGTATGTTCTTTTTATCTATTATCTTCTCTTTGATTTAATTAAGGTATCCGACTACCCTAAAATTGTGAATTTTGACAAAAATTGACAATTTTTTTATGATTTTATTTTATAGGCCATCATTAGCTTTATAAAAATACCAAGTTAATTATTTTCCGTTCACTAGAACAAAAACTACAAGTGTTTTAGTAAAAGCAGATGCCTTTACTTTAAGCAAGATGTCGTATTTCAAATGCATTTTACTCGAGATGTGTTTTTTTGAAAATGCTCAAACGGGTCCAGCGATTGCTCAAAAAGTTTCTAAACTATTACCCTGAAATTTTTTGTGTATATTCTGTATAATAGTAGAAGTGTTTTAATTTTCAGATTTATCCATAACTATTTTATTACAACATTTACAGCCCCTAATGTGAATATAACCACTGTTTTTAGTGCGTTTTTCACTTAGTGGAACAAAAGCTCTATTAGGACGCAAATTTCGTCTTCGTTCCATATTTTGTCGTACCTTTTTCTCAGCCAATAAGCAACCAATTGACCTCGGATTTTCGGCATTTGGTCGCATTTGTGCCCTAGATGAGCCGAATCATATTTAAATTTTCCCATAGTTTACCCGAATTTTCCTACAAATTTTCCTGAATTTCGCTAGATTATAACAAAAGTTTCTCAAATTTTACCCAGTAAATTTATTGTTTGCAAAAAGTTTTTAAAAAATAATCTACCTGCATACAACATGTGAAAAACGTGCTAAAATTACTTGGCCATGCCAATAATTGATATCTTGTTTTTAAGCAATTTCATGTAATAACAAAAATAAAGTGCTCTAGTTTTTGTAAAAGTTAAAATATCTCTTATCCTGAAGGCCATTTCAAAAATGAATTATATAGCAACACATCAGAATTGAAAAATGGAACATATGTTCATAAACTTTTGGTACAGAATGGTCCGCGTTTTTGTTATTTTTTGTCAATTTTTATCCATTTTTTTCCCATTTTTGTAATACTAATTTCTTTTTCTCTTCTTAATTTTAGCATATTTTTCTTAAAATATACTAAACAAATCTGAAAACAACAAAAATCCGCATATCTCCATTTTTTTTTAAAAAAAAAGTTGTCCGAAGTAGTCATACCTTAAGATACAAGAAATAGATTCCATATTGAATAATGTTAATTAGGAACTATTTCGAAAGTTGCTGAACCTTTTATATGATTGCAAATTTTGATTTTCTTTACTGCCGAATCAGGATTTTTTTAAAAAAAAATTTAGTACTGTTTGAAGTTTTTATTTATTCCCTCACTCACTATCATTCTGCACTTAATGTTTAACATAAAATATCATAAAGTCTTTCATACTATTTGAATATTCAAGAATTTGTTCTAAGGAATAAACCGAGGGTGTCAAACTAAAAGGCTTACTTGGGCCAAACAAACAAGCATGAATGTTAGGTGGGCCGCAAAAAAAGAAGAAAAATCAATATTCATTGAACGTAAGTTTATTTCGAATAATACATTATAATAAACGTACATGAAAGATCAAGAAAAATTTAATGTTTTCCTGACACTTTTCTTCTTTTCTCTTCTCTGCTACTATCTTATCTTTCCTGTTTCAGGAGAATTTTTAAAATTTTTTATTATATATTATTGTGTGCCGATATAATGGCCGGGCAGCAAAAATGTTCGTTGTGGGCCGTGAGTTTGACACCCCTGGAATAAACAGAGTCCCACATATCGATTGAGAAGGGTCGCAATGATCCCTTCTGTTTGAACACGTCAGTTGAAATGGAGGGAGGGAGGGACACGGTTTAACTCCACAAGCATTAGGGAAAGAGACCTTTGGGGGAGGGGACCCTGATGTGCTTGAGTGGGGAGATATTATGTTGAATGGTCGAATGGAGCTTCATATTTTCAACAGCTGCTCACCTACCGGAGATTGTTACTGCGATGACTCTCCTATACGTGAGTCTATTCCGTGGTGCCATTGGTCCAAACTTTATTTCTGTTAACGACAATGCACATCCATACAGGACCTTTGCAGTATAGAAACTTCTAGGAAATGAGCATATCTGCAGAATTGATTTAACAAAGTGCTCACCTGATTTAAATCCCATTGAACGTGTGTGGATGCTTTGGGGAGACGCCTAAATCGTATCCTTCGGAGAGCACCAAACAGCTGAAACAAATGCTTCTTGATGAGTGGCAACTCTTGCCTCAAGAACCTCTGGGTAATTTGGTATTGAGTATGTACAGACGGGGTGTCACGCAATCTTTGCAGTTTAAGGAGTCACATCCCTTGCTGAAAGACTTCGGTTTGTTTTTCTTGCTCATGGCTAGACAATGTTTTTTACTAACGTCATTCTGTCTGTAAAGTTATTTTTTCTGCTTTGTTCCATAATGTATGAGTACAATTAATCTTTTGGCTGCTATGTTTTCATCGATTTTTAGATGCTGCATCGTGCTTCGGAAGTGTGAATTTCATGTCAGATAGTTTATTAAATTTTGCATAAGAGAGAGAGAGAGCATTTTAAAATCCAGGAGAACGCTAAGCGTTCGACACTACACGACCTTTCTCTCAATTGTATTTTCTATTCTAGTTAAACTAACCCATCGATGTGTGTGTGTGTAGATTATTTGGATTTAAATTAGAATATTTTGATTTTGGATCGGTTAATTTTATTATCTTTCCAAGTTTTTAGCACAACTTGTATTTTATCTTTTAGCTTCTTTTTAAGTTAAGTTTTATTCTAGTTACTTGTGCGTTGTGGGTTGTCGTAGTCTCCCACTACCCCTTTGCATATTATCTATGTTAGGATATGTAGTATTCATCATTAAAGACTACTCAAATAATAAATCACTTATTTATTATTTCTTTAAGACACAATTATACAATTAATAATCAACTTTAAGAACAATAAATTATCATGGAGTATTATCAGCATTCAATTATGGACGACGGAATACTAACTGATATCACGAGGGGAAATAACACGTACAATCAAACTACACATTTAAATTTAAGCCACAAAGGTTACAGACCTGAAATCTTCTTCAGTAGGAACCTGGAACAAGTAGAATTTATAAAGTGGCTGTAATATAGGATATCTTCAATAACTTCTGATCCGCCTAAATAATCTTCAAATTTCACTTCTTTAAGCTAGACGGATAAAAAACACCTTCTTGGACAACGACGTAGTTTACTTTTTAATCTCAAACACGGAGTTCTACTCATCAAACCGCTTAGTCATCCTCTCTCAAACCGCTTAGTCATCCTCTCTTCATTTCATTTCTCCCTTTTATATCTCTTTCGAACTCGCTAAACACGAAACTATTTTATTTACATAAGTCACACTTCCAGCTCTCAGTGGGGATTGGTCAAAATAAATACAATTTAAAAGTTTATAAGAGAAGGTTAGTGAAACGCGTAAGCACCCGTCACAACCCCCTCCGAGAAAAAAAGCGTGACTTATTGACGGTCTAAACGACCTGCAAGAATTCGCTTAATTTACCTAACATCTGAAAAACACTGAACCTGCACAAATTTTAACTACTCTAGAATGCCTGAACTTGTAAAAAGTTAACTCACGAACTTTATAACGCCTGAAAATACTAAACTTGTAGAAAGTTTTAACTCACGAACTTTATAATGCCTGAAAACACTGAATTAGCAGAAAATTTTAACTCTCTAAGTTAGAAACTTTAATTAAACTAGCACACAGAAATGACTACTCAAAAAGGTACTCCACTCTAATTTATTTATCTTTCACAATATTAGGTTCCCTACAGTGCATCCCATTCGGGCGAAGATCAGGGGAAAACCTTTCAAGGAAAAAACCCTGATCATGCACTTTACTTAAGTGCTAATAAATACAAAAAATTTTTATACAATATCTTCATACGACATCAAACTTTCATCACATCACTATGTTCAGGGACTGCTGCCCTGAAAGGAAACCTTGTCAATTTTTTCTAAAACATGACATTAAATGCACAGAACTTTTATACAACTTCCTTATTGACATAAAATATGGCATACATTATATTATATATATATAGTTTAGTAACAAAATAACCCTTATCTGGTTTCATTTTCAAAAATTCCCAATCAATCGCGCTGCGCTGTTAATGTTTTTTGTTAGTATTCCTAATTACGCCGCGCCCAGAAACCAGACATTACTTGTACATCTTAATAATTACACACAAAATATATACATTTTACATAGAATATATTACAACAAACAATACAAGTAATCTCACATATAAAGCCACGTCTTTAATGTGTAGCAAAACAATTGCAATTCAACAAATGTTTTTCCACAATTTGGAAAAAAAAATAATACAAAAGTCTTTTCAACCGATATGAAAATGCACACAACTCAGTGACACTTTTGTACGTTAACTTTACAAAAAATTAGACTAGCCCACATGGAAAATACTCCGAACTGTCTGTCAGAGGAAAAATAAACAAATTAGAATTATACAACCTGACTAGTCTTTAGATCCAATCTGCATAGGCTTTGTCTCCTACCATGGCTTCTGTGCTGGATGACCTTGTCCTAGGGTTGTCCACTCTGCGCTCCAACTTTCTGGGTCCCTTCTTCCATCGAGTCCGTTGAAGTTGATATGCTCCTGCTGAGGCGTTGTTTCCTTCTGTGAGAACTGGAACTTGGCTGTTGTCCACTCGACGTCGGCTCCGAAGATTGTATGGACAGCTCCTTTCCTGATGAGGTCTGTTATACTTGAATCTGTGGGATGGTCCTGGAACTGCTCTTTCAGAACTATTTTCTTCCACCTTTCTATAACGCTTCCTGGAGGGACGAGAGGACATTGACGAGGAAATCTTTCTTTTCTCACGATCTGCTTGGGCCTCTGGTCTCTTCTTCCGTACATTGTCCATCCATGAGTCAGGCCTTCCTCTTTTCTCTCTCTCAGCACATACAGGTCTTTTTTTCCTGAAATTATACGCGCTATCCCCCGAAGAAACAGTAGATTCCGTCCGTCCACGTTTTTTTCTCACCTCTACTCCATCGCGTCTATTCGCAACTATATCTCTACTACCATTTACATTTCCTGATTTCGATCCTTTACGACCACCCCTATCATTCTCCGATTGCACCAATGACGACTGCGCATCATCTGACCTGATTGATGTCACTGCACCATGATTACTACTAGTGTTACTTTCCGACTCGGCAACACTGTCTTCTCTTTGATAGTAAATTCTCACCTGGTCAACATTAACCGTTATTCTTTTACCCAATTTTAATATTACTAAATTATTATTATTTTTTACACTCAGAACTTTATATGGGCCTTCAAACTTTGGCATAAATTTACCTACTATTTTTTTACATTTTGAACTTAACGGGTGAGTTTGAACTAATACTAGATCACCAACTTTCACATTATTTTCACGCCTCTTTTTATTATAATATTTCGCCCACTTCTCTTGCTGGCGCTTTGTATGAACTCTAGCTTCCTCAAACAACCTTTCTATGTTCCCACAAACTAAATCTGATCCATCAGTTACCATAACTAATTTCTGAAAAGGAGTGATTAAATTTCGACCTAAAAATAATTCCGCCGGTGTTTTACCCGTTGTCTCATGTACTGCTGTCCTAATTGCATAACCGAACTCTTGCAGAAATTGATCCCAGTTAGTGTGATTATCCGCGACAAAACTCGAAATCATTTTTAAAAGAGTGCGATTGACTCGTTCTGTTTGATTAGCTTGTGGACGATATACCACAGTTTTAACGTGTTTTATGTGCAATCTGCGACACACTTGCTCGAAAACTTCGGATATCATTTGGGGACCATTGTCGGTGACTAACTTTACAGGAGCTCCATAACGCGCAATATAATTCTCAAAAAATGCATTGGCAATTGCTTTAGCCGAAGCTTTCCTTAAGGGAACTATTTCAACCCATTTAGAAAAATTATCGGTAATTACTAAAATAAATCTATAGCGTTCTGGACTAGTTGCAGGGTATGGGCCTAACAAATCTAAAGACACGATTTCATTCGGAAAATTCGTTATTATGGGAATTAATTGACCAGCTGGTAATCCGTTTTTATAATTGACTTTTTGGCATTGGTCGCAGGTTGCTACATATTTATAAATGTATTTCCTCATGTACGGAAAATAACACGCGTCCTTTAATTTTAAGTAGGTTTTCTTTTTGCCTAGATGACCTGCCATAGGCGAGTCATGAAATTCTCGCATAACATCTTTACGTAAAGTTTTAGGTATAAATACCCTTAACTCACCTAGTGTGGTTGTATACTTTGCATAATATAGCAAACCGTCAACGATTTTAAAGTCATTGGACCAATTTCTGCAGATCGATTCATTAACAGAACTATCGTCCGGATTTTCCAAAAACTTCATAATGTGACCTAGCTCCGGGTCATTTCTCTGTTCCTCTCTTAACTGTTCTCTAGAAGATAATACTAACGATCTAATCACCGCACAAGACACTTTTGGTTCCTCATTACTTTCTAACGGGTTTCTAGACAACATAACAGCCACTTTTTCCGTTTTCGAATCCGGAATGATTAACGATTTTTTAACAAAATCAAAAGTAATCCCTGCATGTGACATAAAATCCACACCTATGATGCATGGATCTTTCATCTCAGCAATCACATGAAATTTCCATAACTGCGAAAATTCTCTTATTTTAATTTTCAACTCAACTGTGCCTAAATTTCTGCACTGTGACCCTTGAGCTGTAACTACTTCATCTAACGATTTTTTTAAAGGACAGAAAGAAAAATACGACCGGTACGTTTTTTCTGAAATAAATGACTTTTCCGCACCTGTATCCCAGAGCGCTTTTAAAAAAGTATCATTCAACAAAATCGGCACATACGGAAGTTCAACTGGTGATAATCTCAATGAATTAAGTCTAATTCTATTAGGAGGATTTGCCTCATTACGATCTCTTTGAAAGTTTAAATTGGCATTTCTTTGCCTTTCGCTGTTGCAATCAACACGCCTCCAATTCTGTTTTGCTGAATCATCATTAGGACCCTTCCTAACCTCCATCCTACGGTTCTGATACCGGTCTGTTCTCTGATGTGACTGATTGTATCGATTTCCACCCTCGAATCCTTGATTTTGATAATTACGACGAGGAAAATTATTCGCACCCCTGCCTAGTCCTCTTTGATCATTTTGACTATTTCCGACCCCAGTATCTCTCCAGTTTCTATTATTCCTTCTTTCCTCAGGATTCCTACTCACATCCCAACTTCGTCTAGCAAAATTATTACTCGAACCCTGATTTTCCCTGCAGTTATGACGTTCCTCATACCGGTCTACCAACTCTATCAATTGAGTTTTCGTTGTGGGGTTTCGAACTTCTAAATAATCCATTATTTGGGGTTCTAGTCGCATTACTATGTGATCAATCAACTTTATCTCATCATAATTTAATTCCAAGTTTTTATGTAATTTTAACATTTGAAAAATAAAGTCTGACGGGGCTTGACCTCTCCTTTGTTTTGACGAAAAAAACTGAGCTTCTAGCTCTGATTTATTCCGTATTACCGGAAAACTATCTGACAATTTCTTTTTAAGTGTTGCAAATGCAGTCGCTTCTTCATTTACACACTCGAACCCAATCACTTGGAACCAGTCTAACGCTCTCCCAACTAAATGACCTTTTAAATATGCACACGATAGATTCGCCGGTATTTCATAGTAAGCTATATTATCATCAATATTATTTAAAAACTCAAACACATTTTCTTTACCCGAAAAAAATAACTCCGGCAAAACTCTAAATCCTGCACCTGCTCTTAATTCCGGTATTTCGTTTGGGCGCCAGTGTCGTAGTCTCCCACTACCCCTTTGCATATTATCTATGTTAGGATATGTAGTATTCATCATTAAAGACTACTCAAATAATAAATCACTTATTTATTATTTCTTTAAGACACAATTATACAATTAATAATCAACTTTAAGAACAATAAATTATCATGGAGTATTATCAGCATTCAATTATGGACGACGGAATACTAACTGATATCACGAGGGGAAATAACACGTACAATCAAACTACACATTTAAATTTAAGCCACAAAAGTTACAGACCTGAAATCTTCTTCAGTAGGAACCTGGAACAAGTAGAATTTATAAAGTGGCTGTAATATAGGATATCTTCAATAACTTCTGATCCGCCCTAAATAATCTTCAAATTTCACTTCTTACAGCTAGACGGATAAACAACTCCTTCTTGGACAACGACGTAGTTTACTTTTTAATCTCAAACACGGAGTTCTACTCTATCAAACCGCTTAGTCATCCTCTCTCAAACCGCTTAGTCATCCTTTCTCAAACCGCTTAGTCGTCCTTCTCTTCATTTCATTTCTCCCTTTTATATCTCTTTCGAACTCGCTAAACACGAAACTATCTTATTTGCATAAGTCACACTTCCAGCTCTCAGTGGGGATTGGTCAAAATAAATACAATTTAAAAGTTTATAAGAGAAGGTTAGTGAAACGCGTAAGCACCCGTCACAGGGTGAAGTCGAATTTTTAAAATTTTTTTTGTATTCCTCTTAATGTTTGTAAATTAACTATAAACTTAATAAAAACAATTACTTAAAATTTAGCATAAATATTTATTAATTATTGAGTATAAGAATTATTAATCATTAAATATAAAATAATATTTTTTGGCCCATAATGTATGAGCCTGTGAGGATAAACTGAACTAAGATTAAACACATGTGTAAAGTTTTGAAATTATAATAAAAATAATGTACTGGTTTTTTTTGTTGTCATTTTTTAAATAAAAAGCTGCCTTTTTTCCAAACATTTTTATCTGATTTTCAGAACTAAAAAAATAATAATATATCTCAAAACATTTACCAGACGATATTTTGCTAGACCTCTTCCGTGATTTTCTTATTCTTGAAAAACTTAGTTTTCAAGGACTTGAAAAGATGGAGTTGAGACACACGACTCCTGATATCAGCTAATCTAAAATCTTCTCCCTTCTTTCTTGGGAAAAAATAGTGTCAGACACTTTCTTGACAGTAATATTACTCCAGACACATTTAGTAGCATCTGCGGAAGAATTTAATTTCTTGTGGAACTTGGAAGAACTTGCTTGTGGGAGAATTTCCTTTCCTTTTATTCCACATAGATTTAATGTAAGTAGATTAGGAATGTTCTTGAATTTTCTGTTTACATTTTCTGAGTAAAAATACTTATAGCACAAACATCATCATTTGCACAAATTTAGTAATTGATGTTTTTCCGAGTTGAAATATATGGTAAAACCGCTTATGAAAGACATCTTTTCATGCATAAGCAGCATATGAAATATCTAATATCTTGCACAAGCATATGAAATATCTAATATCTTGCATAAGCATATGAAATATATAAAATTTTCTTAGAACTTTTTATAATTTAAAATATGATGCAATTTGTTCTCATATTTAGAAAGTCAAAGTTGTACTTAGCTTCTGAAAATGAGAATATTTTTACAAAATTACTTCCTGGAACTTGGAAAGTTCACTGCTAAAATATGACGGTTACACGAAGAGGATGTTTGTGTAAATAATTTCTCTGGAGATTTTTGCAAAATTTTTTTAAGAATTTGCATTATTTGTGTCGTAGAACACATTGATTATAAAATCAAGTTCTTGCCACACTCGTCTTCTCGCTTTTAAATTTTCACTTGGTTCGGTTTCCTAGATGATTATGGAACGTTCTGTAGAGTATTAAAATCCAGCAGAAATATTTTTTAAAATTAGAATGCTATATCCATTTTGGTATTTAAAAGGGTACGTCTTTATGTTTGATTTTCATAAAAAAAATTCCTTTTCAATGGGTGGTACTGTAGTAAAATAAGAAGTATACTGAAATCCTTTCTTTCTTCTATTCATTTTTTCGTTCTTGGTTAAGAGGAAATTTCGATTTTAATCAACGTTTTAATACAATGATCAATAAGAGCGTATCCTGTTTATGAAAGTAATTTTTATGTATT